>CM022177.2:2571368-2591853 GCA_011420285.2 Erysimum cheiranthoides
TTACGAGTTAAAAACCAACTAGTTTCAAACAGCAAATCCTGATAGGAAAACAGTTATGGAAAACAAAGGATCAACCACAAATATTGAAACTACGTATACACCACAATGTTTAAGAGAAGTTAGGAGAACTTGTTTTTGTTTCAATGTACATTTCTAGTCTTTAAGTTTAAAAGAAAAATTAATATATCATAATAAAGGTATAAAAGCAGGACTATGCAACTTCTAAATGTGATGAGTCTTACTACTTTATCTCACATATGTCCTCGGCTTCTATGCAGCAGCAAACAATTTCTCGTGACTCCTCGAGTCCTTTTCTTCGATTTTTCTTGTCCTTGATTTGCAGCACTTCCACTATTATACCTGCACCTTAGAATAACTCCAATGGAAACTAAAAGATGCTGAAAATCTATTTGAATAAGTACCACTACTTTCGGCTTTTCCCCTGGAGTTTTCTTAGTTGCAATGAGAGGTTGACCACAATGTAGACAAAGTATGACCGTATTAAAATAAAACATGTCGTCATTGCATCTATTGCAGATTTTCCAAAAGTAACGTCTCTAGCATTTTTATTCCCTTCAGAAGATGCTGGCTTGTGCGGATTTAATCGTTTCTTTATCCAACTAACAAGCTTATTACTTTCTAGCTCCAACACTTGATCACACCACCGTCTCTAGCATTATGACGACTGCCCAATTAGAGAGGTGGCTGTGTATATTAGTCGTCTCTTTATCCGATACTAGCAAGCCTTCTTATACTGTTGCCCCAACACTGGATCCACACTGTCTCTAGCATGTTGATTACCATTATACAAGCAGGTTACACGGGTTTGGTGGTTTATGTATCCACTAGAGCCGGTTTATGTGAGTTTGGTTCTTTATCTCGTCTTTGCTTCTTTTGACTTCCTCCTTTGATCATAAGAATTTCTCTTAACCTTATCAGATAACATACACCAAGCTTCTAAACCAGCTTAAAGGCACCTTCCGCGCCATTAAGCTTATTCTTGTCCGGATGAAGCAAAAGAGTAACTTCTTGTACTGTTTCTTCACTACTTCATCATCAGCTAAAGGATCTACCACCGAGAATACCATACCAATCAGCTTCTTCTCCTCCTTTTGATGCAGATTTGCAAACATCGATCATAATCAAACACTGCTCATACCATCAAGTTTTGGATACAACTTCTGAGCCTTGTAATGAATTTCTTTGCCCATCGTAATCTTTATCCGAAAGTTTCTTCTCAGCAATGTCCATTGCCCTTCTAGCTTCATCCTTGTTATATTCCATATCGTTAAGAGAGTTTTCTTCTCTACAAAAACAATCGGAGAAAAAAATAACAAGAGGCATAATCGCTCTGCCTATGGACAAGAACTACATGTTCCTGTAATGCAATGGTATTGTAGGTTTTATCATGGGGAATTTTGAAACCCTTTTGTACGGTTATGCCTATTAACATCGTTCAAATAACAGAAGAACTAAGGGTCAATGACATGAGAAAATCAGAAATGAAGAAAGTAGTGGCACTTGAAGAAAAAATGTATCTAAAGAAGAAGAAGAAGAAGAAAAAGAAGAAGAAAAGAAGAAAGAAGAGAAGAAGAAGAAGAAGAAGAGAAGAAGAGAAAGAAGAGAAGAAGAAAAGAAGAGAAGAAGAAGAAGAGAAGAAGAAGAAGAAGAAGAAGAGATACATTGGTTGTTTGAGGATGATGCTGAAGGAATAGTAGTACAAGACCTTGCTATCATAAGAAAAAATGATGATGATGGCAATAATGATGACGACGATGAGATAAATTAGTTTCTTAAGTTTGGAAGATTTGAACAAGAGATGTGAGGATTTCATCAAGAAGGTGAAGGCGGAGATTTCGATTCGAGTCTCGGAAGTTGATTATTTTTAGATAGGGTTTTGTGCAAAAAAACCCTCCAAGTAAATCTTTTTTGCAATTTAACCCTCAATATGTAACTTATGCAAGTCAATACCATGAAATCGAAAGTCACCCGCAAAATAACCCTTCCGCGTATTTATGACGTGGCACCGTTTAAAAACATAACGGAGGCCAAAACGACGCCGTTTTACACAAAGAAAACAGCAAGATGTTCAATCATACGGTTTTAAATTAATATATACAACCCGTTTACAAAATATAAGGAATATACTACCGTGGTCTGGTGGTAATGTGTGGGTTTTGAATACAACCATACCCGGGTTCGAATCTCATATCGGATTTTTTTTTTTTTTTTTTAACTCGAAACCCTAGCTGCCGACCATGAACCCTAGCCGCCTCCACCGCACAGAAAAGAAAAAAAACCAAGTTTATTAGCAAAACGATTGAGCAAAAACTCGTCAGTATCATCAGAATCTGGATCAGATCTATTTGGGTCGGGTCGGATCAGATCGGATTACTAGCTGATCGGGGGAACCGGCATTATGGCGGCGGCGAGGCGATTACGAACACTCCAATCTCAGCCGGAGAACAAGGTATGTGTCGAGTGCTCCCAGAAGAATCCACAATGGGCATCGGTTTCATATGGAATCTTCATGTGCTTGGAGTGCTCAGGGAAGCACCGAGGCTTATGTGTTCACATCTCCTTCGTCAGATCCGTCACCATGGATTCATGGTCGGTGGTGGAGGCGCCTTGAAGATTCATGGTCGGCGGCTAGGGTTTCGAGTTAAAAAAAAAAAAAAAAAAAATTCAGATATGAGATTCGAACCCGGGTATGGTTGTATACAAAACCCACACATTACCACAAGGCCACGATAATTTGCTCATTATATTTTGTAAACCGGTTGTATATATTAACGTAAAACCGTAGGATTGAACACTTCTTGCTGTTTTCTGTGCGTAAAACGACGTCGTTTTGGCCTCTTTTATGTTTTTAAACGGTGCCACGTCATCGATACGCGGAAGGGTTATTTTGCGGGTGACTTTCGATTTCTAGTATTGACTTGCATAAGTTAGATATTGAGGGTTAAATTGCAAAAAAGATTCACTTGGAGGGTTTTTTTGCACAAAACCCTTTTAGATATGTGTTCGTTTTTAGAGTATAAAGTGTAAACATCTTAGCTTTAGTATATTCATATTCTGCAAGCGAAGTTTATCGTTCTCTCTTTTATTTTTTGTCGAATAGGTTCTGTATTTTTTATGCCCATTTAACCATTTTATTCTAATGGCTTAATCAAGATTCAAGACTAAAGGCCAACGATCAGTGGCCGACTTGATCCAGCCATTACTATCAAAGCTATTGGAAGTGAGTGACAGCTCATCGGAACTGTTATAGTAAGAATACTCATAAGTCCGAAATCTTTACATGTACAAGTTGTATGTTATCAACTCGTTTCACTGCAGCAGAAAACTAAGAAAAATCCAAACCAAATAATTAAGCAACATGAACAAAATACATAACAGTTTTTTTTTAAGTATCTAAGAGTAATGTTTTTACCACCTTTGACTTTTACTTTATCCTTCCTTGCCTCCTTCAGTCTTTGACTTTTTGTTATCCTTCCTTGCCTCCTTCAGTCTTGGACTTTCTCTTCTGCATAATCTTTTCATTGACATTTTTTGTAGCCTTTGTTTAGCAGCTAAAAAGGCTTTTTCTGGTGGCTGAAATTTTATGAGATGACAAATCATACGATGGATTCCAAGATCCATCTCCATCTCCATCTGCAAACAAACAAACAAAGAGAGTGATTTTCGTATTATTTTCAGATTTTTTTTTACCTTTTTAAGCTTATATAAGAACTTACATCTAGAATTGACATGGTGTCTGCACATTTCTGGATGGCAATAAGATACTCGTGGCGTTTGAAATAGTTCCCGACTGTTGGCTTACCCAAATCAAAGAGTACAGCAAGTTTGGCCAGCTGCATCCATCCATTGGTTTAAAAGAACAAAATCAACAAATCACAAAAATAACAAAATTAACAAATGAGAAAGACAAAAACAAAGAGATACCTTTGTCCCGGACTTGATGAAGGGAGCTGTATCAATTATATATTTGGGGAAAGGAGGCGTTTTGCAGATATGTACACATTCGTCGATCAACCTTGGGAAATCAGATTTGTGTATGCCATGGCCAATCCACACTTTTTCGTGGAGAATACCGTAGACCTCACTGTAGAATTTCTCTAATGTAGCTTCACCTTCGTACTCATCTTCAGGCTTACTATAAGGTCGAATGCGAAACCCGATTTCACAAAATGTTGTTTTCAGCGTCTTAGGACTGAGTGTGGATGCAGCGAAACGCAGCATCCCAAATTCATCTTCTTTGAAATCAAAGAGAACAAAATAGGTTTCCTTTTCCAGATTCTGGAAAAGAAAAAAACAAGGAGATTACAGATGAGAAAATAATTCACTTCCAACTCCAAATCTGGAAAACAGAAACAGATACAATTAAACAAACAAAGAACAAAATTCAACAAGCTTTTTTTACCTTAATGAAATCGTCCTCGCCTGATGAACCAACGACTGAAGATTTGAAAGGGGACTTCTCCGCCTCCATTGCACTTCTCTCATCTTTTCCGAACATAAGAGAATTTGATTAGTGACAACAAAATCCTTGAGGTAAAGGTCTGAAGTCAAGGTAAAAAGAACTGGATAAGCTTTTACCATTATATTTCATGAGATGATAAATCATGGGATGGATTTTCTGATTCTTGTCCGCCATCTGCAAACAAACAACAAACAAAAGAGTGATTTTCGAATTTTTGTACCTTTTTTAATTAAGCTTATAATAACAACTTACACCTAAAATTCGCATGGCGTCTCTACATTTGTTGAGAGCAGTAATAATCGACAGGCATTTGTCATAGCTTCTACTACTTGCTGACCGTGACCAACCCAAACGAAGGATACTGACTATTGGCTTACCCAAACCAAAGAGGTCAGCAAGTTTGGCCAGCTGCATGCATGCATCCATCCATAAGAACATGTTACAAAATCAGGAAATCAACAAGTTTACAAAAAAAATAAAAAGGGGAGATACCTTCGTCTTGGACTCGATGAAGAGAGCAGTATCAATTATTTCTTTGGGCTCAGGACATTGTAGTTTAGCAATGCCAATTTGACAGCAAAACTTTTGCCAGGATGTGAGTATGTCATGGCCAATCAACACTTTTTTGTGGATCATACTGTAGACTATGTCGTACAATTCTGAATCAACATCTTGAGGATCAATGTGAAACGATCGTGTCCTTATATGTAGCAGCGTCTTAGAAGTGGCTGTTATTGCTATTCCGGATATTTGTTCCCCACTGACCCCACTGAAATCAACGAAAACAACAAGGCGTTCGTTTTCCAGCATCTGTAAAAAAAAAACACAAACACAGATGAGAAAATTATTCACTTCCAACTCCAAATCCCAAACAGATACAATTAAACAAATAAAAAAGAACATATATCAACAAGCTTTTTACCTCCATGGTAAAAATATGGTAAAAATATGATCTTGAGAAGATGAAGATTCAGCTAAAGATTTCAAAGGGGACTTCTTCTCCACTTTTTCTTTTCCTAACAGATGAGAAAACCTTGTCATTAAGTCTTCCCAACTTTGTTTCTTTCACTTTTTTGTATAACTTTCACAATAACTAAGACACTGATTTTTCAGAACAAGCGAACCTAATAACAGGTTCATCAATGGAACCTTTTTTGGGAATCTACGAGTAGAGGAAGAGAATCGTCTAAGAGGATAGAAAACGAACCTACGAATTCGGTGGGATTTCCTTCAACACCAAAGCGTCCACCTCCACGACCGCCGCCATCTCTTCCTCCCCTTCCCCTAAAAACCCCGCCGCGACGTTGTTGTCTCGAACTCGAACTCATCTTTTGGTTTTATTTGTTCTTACGGCGATTTTTGTCTTAAATAATAAGTGGAAAGTGAACCGGGTTAACCCTGGACACACCCAACCCGGTTCGGAAAAATAAAAATATCGGGAATCAAATTCTAACTAGAATCTACCCGCGGGATTAATATTTTTTTATAAACTAACATTTTATAATATTATAATTTAACATTTATTGTAAAAATATAATTTTTAAAATTTTTAAAATGATGATAATTGATAAATAATGAGATAAATATGTTAAATGTTAATTTAGTTTTTAGTAACATCAACTTGTGTTAATTCTAGATTTTCAAGAACTGTTAGTATAACACTTAATTGTGAATTTGCATGTAGTTGAAAAGTGTTAAGATTATCTACTACATGCATTTTGCAAAAAAAAAATTCTTCATTCAGTATTGAATATAGACATTTTGCTGCCTCAATTCTTCGACCGCCACATCATTTTTTGGAACGACACGGTTAAAGTTCTGGAACTGTTGAACAACTTTGGTGTCTTGGAGAAATACCGAAGAGACACTCCCTAAACCGGATATGCGACCCTTGATCAAGGGAGTTTCCTAAGTGATAATAAAAGAGTATTAATATTTAATCATTTGAAATAAATAATATAAATATCAATTATCAAATATTTAAAAGAAATAATTTTAAAATAAATATAAGAAGAGAAGTAAAGTCACTACACATTCCTCTTAATTGTTATCATAAATAAACACTGAAAGGTATAAAAGCAAGAGTATGCAACTTATCTCATATCTGTCCTTGGCTTCTTGAGAAGCCTCTCTGCAGCAGCAAAGATTCCTTGTACCTCAAGTCTTCTTTTCGGTTTTTGATTTGCAGCACGTCCACTATTTGACCTGGCCTTTACTGACACTGAACAATTCCAAGTAAAAGAAACAGATGGCGAAGAACTTACCCGAGAAGAAGAACCGTTTTTGGTGCTTTTGTTTGGTTCTTTATTTTGGTCACTCCATTGACGTTTTTGAGGAATAGATGATGAAAGGTTGGCTCGCCTTTCAAAACTTGCTCCAGGAGTTATCTCAGTTGCAATGAAAGTATGACCACAATTAATTAGGACAAAGTTTGGCCTTATTAAGATTAGAATTCCTCAGATATTCACATTGTGTCTTGCATCTATTGCACATTGTCCTAAACGTACTGTCTTTCCTCTGAGTATTACTACTAGCTTTAGCTTTAGCAGGCTTATGTGGGTTTGGTTGTTTCGGTATCTCGGTCTTTGATTCTTTCGAGTTCCTCCTCTTTTGATCATAAGAAGTTCTCTTAACCTTATCGGATAACATACACCAAGCTTCTTTAACCAGCTTAAAGGCACCTTCCGCGCCATTAAACTTGTTCTTGTCCGGATGAAGCAAAAGAGCTAACTTCTTGTACTGTTTCTTTAATACTTCATCATCAGCTAAAGGATCTACACCGAGAACTCCGTACCAATCAGCTTCTCCTTCTTTGTTTGATCCAGAGATATAAACATTGATCACCATCAAGATTTGCTCCAAACCAACAAGCTTTGGATACAAAATCTGAGCCTCGTTAGCGAATTTCTTCGCACCATCGTAGTCATTCTCCGAAAGTTTCTTCTCAGCAATCTCTACTAATTTTCTAGCTTCAACCATATAGTATTCCATATCGTTGGAGAGAATTTTTCAGTTGATAACAATGAAATCAGAAAGAAAAAAAAAAAACAGATCGATGGATATAGCAAACCTGGTGAAAGAAGAAACTTTGCAAACTCTGATTGTGATGGGTGACTTGGGATGCAATTAACAAGAGCGATCGTTTGGTTTAAGCCTATAAGGTAATATATACACAACGGTGATTTTCCTATTACAAATAGAAGATTGATTTCCTTTTTTTATATACAGAAAAAACAAAAACAAAAACAAAAAAAAAGGAAATTAATAAAAGCAAATTTATTAGTTAGTAGAATAAAAAGTAAATCATTAGGTCGGTAGATATGTAATCTTCTTGTATATATTAGTATTACTAAAAGAGAAATATGGGAAAATATTTTTGTTTAAGTTTCGTCATGAATTTTGTTTTCAGCATTTTTTATTTTATGAAAGAAAAAAAAATAACAATTAATCTTGAATTTGACAGAATAATCGATTTCTTTTTCTTGGCCATTTAATTAGTTGCCAAAAATGAATTTTCGAATCAATAACATTTAAGATTACAATTATTTGGTTAGATATGATTTTGTTGTAGTTTTTTCTGAAAAAGAATAAATACAAATTAGAATTTAATAGTCTCAAAAGTCTTATTCGTTGGCATTAAAAGATTTATGCAAATATTAAATAGGGTTGAATTAGTTATTCTCGATATTTTTTTCCAATCACTCCCACCAAAAGAAAAAAAATATATATTTTTTTCCAATCACTATTAATTTAATAATTTTTATTCATTATTAAAAGATTTTTTTTCCATATCAATAATGTTTCAAACTTGATCCGGACTTGCGGTTGAACCGGTAAATCAAATGATCTGATCCAGTTTAAGTCAATTGCTAAAATCGGTTAAACTATAAATTCAAAAAAATCTGGTTAAATCCGGCAACAGTTGTTGCCTCAGGGCTCAAGCCTCAAACCATCAAACCAAACCGGAATCAAATCAACCGCTGCGTTGTTTTATTGAGAAATCCCAAAAATATCTTGGGCCAAGGTTATTTGGATCATTATCATCATTAAAAAGAAGTCATTTTCCAAACAACTCATTTACCTCTAATTTCTAGTTGATCAAATATTCAAAATGTTATCTATCTAAAATCTAAATCATCCTAAAATTTTGTATATATATAAATCACATTTCACAAAGAAGATGCAAGAGATCATTGGGTCTCCACAATTCACACTAACAAGATTATGAGGAGATATTAATATTACACTTACTCCTCAGTCCTCATGGACTTGCACACTTTTTGGAATCAAATAAGAAAAAACTAAAGGAGTTTTATTACACAAGCCAGTTTGAGATTCTTTTATTGACCAGTTTTAAACTGCACCGTAATTCTAGTTTCTAACCATATGGACAAGGAACTAAGGATGGGATCGAATCGGATCGATATGAAATGACCTAAAGACCCCTCGCACCAGGGACATCAATCCACTCGAGTTGTATCACAACCTCTCCACACTCCACATGCTGGAGTCTAAGGAACATATTCTGAACAACCTTGCCTTGGTTGAACACAATGTGACTCTCTTCAGACAAACAGTTTTTTTCTACTCGGCTCTATCTTCCTAATTATGGTCCCATTGGGAAGTCCTGGTCCAAGTTGATGGCAGAATTTAATGGCTTCAAGATATGGACCAATGTGAAACTCTGCTACTCCCATCTTATCATCCGCAGATAACATGTCATAGTCGTAAACCGTCTGTATCATAATTACAATCAAGAATGCTTCATTATTATTCGGTTTTGACGGTCATGCTAATTGCTAAATAAATTTAAGATCACTTACAAGTTTTACGGGGAGATTTGGATCAGACACAGAAAGTGTTAAATCGTCATTCCACTCGGGGTTTACACTATGTTTCACCACGCGTGTTTTCAGCTTCTGTATCAAATAAGCAAAAGCACAAACAAAGGATTAAGGGACCGATTGATAACGATTGTTATTCTTATAAAAGACCAAAAAACTAAGGACTAAATCATAAGAAAAGAATCACAAACTAGCACTTTTTTTTATTGATCTTAAGGTACGTCAAAAGGCGACAAACTCAGCCATCATATCATTCAATTCTGGTTGAACCAGAGAGGATTGATGTTGACATAAAAGAAAAAAATGATGGCTTAGAGAATAATATCACATGTATTAGGTCCCCACAAATATGAAAAAAGATAATAGCAAAAGTCTTCTTCTCCATTTACATGATGTAATCAAAGTCGCAAATTATCAAAATTAGATAATTTCAACTCTTGCAGAGAATAAATTTGCTGGATTTTAATTTGGATTAGGTTAAGACATCATAACTAGTACTATTCAGACATATACCAAATCAAAAGTCAAAGACTTCACATTAGCTTGTGAAATTAGGTATAACTACACAACTATGAGATGTAAATTCACCACCAAAACTACTGTCTCTAAATCATATTTAACACCTAATATCTCAGTTCTTTTTTTTTTTTTTTTTTTTTAAATATCTCAGTTCTTGGTGATTAAGTTGGAGATCTAATATAAACAATCAATAAGACACTGTAAAATCACATTTTCACTACATATATAGATCACTTTCTCTTTTATTATCATACACTAGATTCTACGAGATGTATCACCAGATCGATAAGTTCCAAAACAAGAAGATGGTAAGACAACAAAGACAAGCAAAAAAAAACAACACATGGACCAAAATCAAAGAGAATAGTTTTAGGGATTAAGGATGTTTTAGTTAATTACCTGTTTACCGGATTGAACAACAACGTAAGGATCGCTACTAGAGAGATCTCTAATGGCGAGATTCACACCTCTCTTCACATGAATTCTCAGAAGACCCATTAGATTCTCCATTGTTTTTTTTTTTTCTGGTCAGAAAATTGCTTTCGACTTTGAGTGGTTGTGGCTAGGAATTTAGAAAGCTCTTGTGAGGTTTTGTCTATTTTATATAGAGACGTACCTAATGATTTTTATCTTTTTATTTTATTTAGAAAATCATATAATTATTTATTTATTGTACCTCGAGCCACCTTTGTCTTTATAAGTGGACTAATTAATGAGACAATGTAAGAAGGCATATGGTTTCATTCAAATTAAACCGCTTTTACAATATTTTATTGTTCATACAAATTTTGACTCATTTTCACTTGTTCATTTTTGTTTTCTGTGTATATTGTATATATTTACTAACATTCGTCTTCTCGATTGTAATTTCAAGGGCTAAAATTCCTATATTTACTAACAATATTTAACTGTTCATAGAAATGATAAAACATACAGTACTAGATTTTTTTATATAAAATTATACTGTATGACTCAAGTTGCAATTATTTTTCAAGATAATATTATTTTATTTTCTTATTTTAAATTTTGATTATTTTTATTAATATGGTTATGATATGCGTTTTCTTTTAACTGTTAATTAATGGGTAACTGAAGTCAAGTCTAAAAAATTTAAAATTTAAAAATTTGAGGTATTATAGAAAGTTGGAGAATTTGAAGAATTTAATTATTAGTTAAGAAAGTCCTGTATATTATCCTGATTTGATTAAGGGTTAGTCAATGTTAATACTTCTTGTCGTATTTGATTGACCAAGATACATCAATTATTCGTCTAATGACGCAGCTAATTAGAAAAGTTATTTAATTACGGCACTAGTCACGCCAATAAGGATTTGACCACTGACTCAGAATTGGTGGCCTTATGTGAGATCAGATCCAGTCAACTCTTTTTGTTTTTTTTTCTTAAAGAAACAACCAAAAATTTGTATTTGATTTCGATAGAGGGAGTTAAGTTGTAACTTAAGTTGGAGTTTTTGATGAGAATTGGTGGCCTTATAAGACCACTGACTCAGAATTGGTGGCCTTATAGTCAACTCTTTTTGTTTTTTTCTTAAACAAACAACCAAAACTTGTATTTGATTTCATTAACCATTTGTAGATGATTTTTACTTATTTGAGTTTACCATTTTCAGAAAATTTATTATTATTATTGTACTTTTCTAAAGTTTTCGAAATTTCAAACAAGTAACAAATGTTGCCCGGTATTAATGGATCGACAGAAAATGTGGTTTGGTATTAACTATTAAGTAGAAAAATATTTCAATATGATTGACAAACAATACCAGAAGTTCAGAACATAGTGCGACAAACAAACATATATCACACTACGACCAATGTAATTTTTTTTTAATGATTTTTTTTTATATATAATCAGAGTGTAATTCATGCTTTTAATTAACAATCAACTAATCCCAGGATGAGTATAACCGTCGAGTAATCCGAATTTTTTAATGGACCTAAAGCATGACACTATTTCGACTAGTCAAATGAAGTGATTTCAAATGAAATGATTTAGTAAATTTCGCGTTTGAGGAGAATCAATCTCTGGTCTAAACCCAAAATAACAACTTTTTCTTAATTGAAAACTATAAACACACCACCTTAAAATTTCTTTATAAACTTTTGGATTCTCTATTATAATTAATATGATTTCTTAATTGCAATTTCTTTTGGAATCTGACCCGGGTCGGACCGTGACCTATTAAATTTGCCGACAGGTATTGGTTAAAACCTACGTAATGGGTGTATTGATCTTTAATACAATTAGATTTATTATAGTCCCTTGCTAAAGAAAAAAGGAACCCAGGTGATTTGCCTAATTTCCACTCATAGTTTGGCCATACACCTAAAATCCACATTTAAACTATTTAATAGTGTTTTGACTTTCTCAACCAGTCAACTAATTTCTAACTTTTAGCTGCCATTGTTGATTTTTGCATGGGAGAATAAATACGTACACCGATTCTTTCACTATAAAACAATGTTTTAGTGGTGATCGGTAGCTTCACAAGACATTCCACTCATCTCGCTGCCACAATTGAGCCAACAAGCCAATGGCATTCGATTCTCCAAGTGTTCTATGCACACATATACAATAAACTAACAAATGACCAATAACCATCAGTTTCTTAACAAATTTGGACTCGCTTTTGTGTTTCTACACATATCTATAAATAACACCATAACTAGAAAATTCGTGGTCTTGTTTAAAAATCTCTCTAACTTATTATGTCGGGACTTATATATGAATTTAAGCA
Source organism: Erysimum cheiranthoides (assembly GCA_011420285.2). Taxonomy (NCBI): domain Eukaryota; kingdom Viridiplantae; phylum Streptophyta; class Magnoliopsida; order Brassicales; family Brassicaceae; genus Erysimum; species Erysimum cheiranthoides. Next base: position 2,583,971 of record CM022177.2, read on the forward strand.
TATTATAGGTTCTTCACGATGAACTCCTAACACTTACCTTTCATGCTCTCTTTCTATCTCTATCTCTCTTCCTTTGTGCTTCTATAAAACGAAAGAACTAAGCATGTACACTCTATTCGTCTTCACTGATCTATGCAAAGTACGTAGAGAGAAGATGGATATACATGGAAATGTAAAAGGAGTGATGAAAGGGAAGAATAAAAAGTTGTTGGTGAGTGTGAATGTTCTTGGAAGTGTTGGTCCTATAAGGTTTTTGGCCAATGAAGAAGATAAAGTTTCAAGTGTTATTAACACAACTTTGAAAGCATATGCTCGTCAAGGCAGGATCCCGATTCTAGGATTTGATGTCGATAACTTCGTTTTATACTCTATTTATACCGGATTCAACAGTATTCTACTACACTCTTTGCCTATTCTCTTAGAATCACGTGAATTCTTGATTAATCTAGACCATCCGTTCAAGAAAATCACCAAAACATTTTGAATCTTTAACGTTCTCTATACAAACTATGGTATAAATTAAGTTCTTATAATTTGATTTTGTTGTTTATCATTGTTTTGGTGTTAGCTTTGAATCCAAAAGAGAAGATAGGTTCAATGGATGTAACCAATTTATTGCTGTGCAAGAAAGAGCCACAGCCACTGGAAAATGTTGAAGAAAAAAGAGAGAGTAAAGCTTGGATAGGCCATGGATGGAAAAATCGTCTTCTTCGGTCCTTATTAGGATATAAATTCTATACAATCACAAATCTGACTCTATACAAGTCAAAATGACTAGATAATATTTTCAGTGATCTTTAATTTGTGTATGAATAACGATGCTTATTGGATCCTCGAACATAATATATACTTTATTATAACATCGTTATTTTTTTTTTTTTTCAAATTTTAAAATCGTTATTGATTTCACATTTTAAAAGCTAAAATCTTTACTTACAGCACTATACTTATAATGATTGTTGTACTAACCAAAAAAATAGTTATAAGAAAACATATATTAACATATCAATCAGGCTTAGTAATATTTATATGTTGCATTTCAAAAAGATTATTTTTGACAAAAAAAAAAAAAAAAATTAATAACCCAATTTTCTTTTTTGGCAGTAAATTTTAGTAACCCAATTAAAATTCACAATTGTGCGAAGACGGAAAGGCCCTAGTTGTATAATTACGAAATTGTCCTCGCCCTAAGACTAAAACCCATTATCTTCCTCTCTCTGCTACTTTCCTTAAGAAAAATCCCCAAACGCACAACTCACAGAAAGCTCCTCAAAACCCTAAACCCAATCTCTCTTGCTCGTTTGGATTCTGATCTCTCTTCTTCTTCTGGTAATTTTTGTTCTTCATCTTCTTCCGAATCATTCGTCGTGTAGAGATGATTGTTCCGTTACTTGATTTCGAGTATTGGTTTCAGAAGTTATATATAATATGCATAGATCTGTCGATCTAGGGTTTTCGATCCATGTTTTATTGATTAGAGAACGTTCAATTTTACTCGTATGTGATCTATAGAATCTGATCTGATCGAGTTTACTTTCTCACTAGCTTGAATCTTACTGTGTTTGCTCTAAATTGTGGTCAGACTACAATGATTGTGTTTTGTTTACTTGTTTCTTGATTTTGGTGGTTACTAAATTGTGATATGTTTCTCTAATCTATGTAGGTTTGAGATTTCAGTTTTATTTATATCTGTGTGTTCAAAAGAGGATTTTTGAGTGAAGATGTCGGGTGCTTTGAATATGACTCTTGATGAGATTGTCAAGAGGGGTAGAAGACTGCAAGGTCTGGGGGAAGAGGAGGAAATTCCCGTGGTCGAGGTCGTGGCCGTGGTGGTGGTGGACCAAATGGTTTTCTTGGTGGTGGAAGAGGAGGAAATGGACTTGCTAGAAGAGGTCCTCTTGCTGTGAATGCTCGCCCGTCGTCTTTTTCCATTAACAAGGCAAGCTCAAAATATGATTTGGAAATCTGAGTTTTATGTAGTGTCAAATGCCAAAGCATATACTTGATGGTGCTATAAGTAAACGATGGGAGAAGCAAGTTTTCTCGTACATGCAAAAAGCCTTGCTTCTGATGATAATTTGACATTCTTTAGCATTCAGAACCTCGCCTAGTAGGTTATACGTGCGTCTTTCTAGTTCATGGAGATGATTTCATTTAGAAAAGCATCTTACCCCCTGCAATTTCGGTCTACTTTGTGGTTTATGTTGTTTAACTTGTGAGGGGACTTTGGCAGACAAGATCTTTTTGGTTGCTTTTGCGACAGTACTTAAAAGAGGAGTTTCAGTAAGCTGAAGATCAAAATCTGTTCTTCCAGTATTGTTATGAATAAGTTAGACATGTTGTGCTTTCAGCCACACAGTATAAGATCCTCAAAAGATGTGTGGTGTCGTAGCATTTGGGGAATGTTCAGTAACTGTTCTTATCTGTATCATGCATGAAGTTAGTGATGAGCCTCTTGCTACATCTGAAATTTCTTCAGCATGCTATGAGCGCTCAGTTTTTCTTTTATCATCATAGACTTGGTACAAAGAGTTGGAGCAGTGACCAGTATGCAGTCGGTCAAAACTCATTGCGGTTCCATTTCATTTGGTTTTCTCATTGGGTGGTTCTTGACTACTTGGTGGAGCTCTTTGCTTGACTGGTTTTCGCTCTTTCAGACAATGGGTGGTCTCTTCTTTGGATATTACTTTTCATTGACGTTGTTTTCGAAGTTCGACAGACATGTTGTACTGAAGTGTTTCTGTTCTATTGAATAGCCTGTCCGTAGGGTGAGGAGCTTGCCATGGCAAAGTGGTTTGTTTGAAGATGGCTTAAGAGCTGCTGGGGTATCAGGAGTTGAAGTTGGAACCAGGGTCCATGTTACAAATCTGGACCAGGGTTGTGACAAATGAAGATATAAGGGTATAATCAGACTTCTATATTCTGCACTATTGGTTTATTAGAGGGGAGGCACTTAACAGTATCTTTTATGGGATCTAGGAACTCTTCTCTGAGATTGGGGAGCTAGAGCGTTATGCGATTCATTATGATAAAAACGGGCGTCCAAGTGTAAGTTCTCATGAATCTCATCATTCCCTTTCTCTTCATTATGGTAAAAAGCTTTCATGTATATGTGCGCTCTAACTGTTATTTCTTTGGTGGCGTGGAATTATAGGGCACAGCTGAAGTGGTGTATCCAAGAAGAAGTGATGCATTTCAAGCACTGAAGAAATACAACAATGTCTTATTGGATGGAAGACCAATGAGGCTTGAGATTTTTGGGTGGCAACAATCCCGAGGGTCCTTTATCTGGTCGTGTGAAATGTGAATGTCACTGGACTCAACGGAAGGCTGAAGAGGACCGTTGTTATCCAGTAGGAATTTCTGTCTTTTTTTGCTTCTTTTCCGTAATCGCATGAATAGCTGTCGAGAGACTAAACCCAGAGTTGCACAATCTTCTCTGATACTTGCAGACAAGGTGGAGGTGGAGGTGGAGGGAGAGGAAGAGGTAGAGGAGGGAGAGGAGGAAGAGGTCCAATTCCTACTATCGGTCGCCGCCTTCCAATGTACGTATAATTACGTTCCTCTTAATACTTGTAGCAGAGAAGCAAACTGAGATTCGCCGAATTTCATATACCCAATGTGGTGTAACCTAACCGGTATAAAAGTCAGTTATAGTTTGGACTTATTTCCCAACCCGAAACCTTCAAACGGCAACCGAAAAATCAAATGCCTAGGTCTTAACTTATTCTTTGTATTAAACTAATTAAGTGTTGAATTTATCTTGGTGGCAGTCATAACCAGCAGGGAGGGGATGAGAGGAGGAAGAGGCGGTTTCGTGGTAGAGGTCGTGGTGGTCGCGGCAGCGGTCGTGGTGGTGGAAGAGGGACTGGTAAGAAGCCTGTGGACAAGTCAAGCTGCTGAACTTGACAAGGACCTTGAAAGCTATCATGCGATGCCATGAACACCTCTTAAATCCAGCAAACAAATCTGTTGTATTCTTACTACTTAACTAGTTTTCAGATAATAACCATACTTCTCTTTTTTTCATGCCCTTCGTTTTCTAGTGAGTTTGTGGTTTTTATTGGAGCTTGATCTTGTAAAGTAAATGATAATTTTTTTTCTTTATAGACACTCTCACTCACATATCCATAGAGCTATAATTGAATTTACACAAATTGAGAAAGAAAGAAAACAACAAAAATCAGAATCACCCGACATGAGTCTACCTCTCAGGAACAACGTTGTCATTAAGAAACGAATTCTCCTGAATTGCTTCTATGAAAAAGCTTCTCCACAACTTCGTCCCAATTCTTCTTTTCGACTTTGGTTCCGTCGATGCTTCTGCGTTGTTGCATTCTTCTTCTTCCTCTTCTGCGGGGGACACTGCGTGTGGAATATTGAGACTCACCGCTCTCTCCAACGCAGTCTTTATGCTCTTTCTCTAATGTGTTTCAACCTCTCCATTCTCTTCTCTTTGGTGCCTTTGTTACCACTGTCTCTGAACTCTTCTCTCTCAATATCTGTAACCACACCAAATCACAAAACCCACCAATTTATTATAAAGCCTAACTAAAACCTAAGCCGTGAACTCTAATACAAAGAAAACAAATGTCACCTGCAATGCCTTTTCGGCTTCTCTTTCTATCATAGAATCGCATGATCAGAAGTTTGCATTCGACGATAATACAATATGTTCAAATCTCCCATCCACGGGAATCGCGGTTCTCACTTCAGGTGGAAACCTTCCACATCTAAATTAAACGTAATCAGAAAAGAAACCAACAAAACATTTAAGCTAGAATGTTACTAACTTTCGATATTACCTGCAAAATTTTCGCTCCACGATATGATAAATTCGACCTGAGCATAAAGTCGTCTAGGATCCCTAGTTTTCGACCTTCTGGTATAAATGTATCCCTCAAACAAACTAGAAACAACAAGCAAGGGCAAGCTGTCCAAACAACAAATACAAAATGTTGAATTAAGCTTTCATAAGTTCATAACAACAACAAAAGTATTTTTCGAAGTTCGACACTTACCAGAATACAGACTTGAAAAGAGCCTCTAATGGGGTCGCGGGCTTGGTAAAAAAATCATCCGACAATCCCCAAAAACGACGGGGAAAAGGTCATATACAGTAACAGAAGTGACACGCTAAGAAGATCACGCGCAACAAACGTGGAAATACCGGTGCGAACAACCAAACAAGCCGCCTAAATGAGTACAAAAAGGTCAGAGAGCGAACCAAACTCAAGAAGCAAAAGAAAAAGGCAGGGGCAGGCGACACAAAAGCAGAGGCGGAACGACGGAACAGGAGGAGGACAAGGCGGAGCAACAAGGAACCAACCACCACGAGCCAACAAGACATGACAAAAAAAGTGGGGGAGACCAAACGAAAAAAAGACGTAAAGAAACCAACAAATTAGGTCAAAAGCAAGCGCTAACCCGAAAAAAGACCAAAAATCCAAAGAGAAAACAGAAAAAACAACATATCAAATTAGAAAACCTACTCTTAATTACAACAAATTAGTTGTCAAAATCAATCTCTAACCCCTAAAAATACCAAACTAATCCATAAAACATAAAAAACAACAATATTCAAATTATAAAACCTACTCTCAATTACAAGAAAATCAACCTTTCTAATATATAATATAACAATTTTGTTAAAATAAACTTCTCAATTATGAATTATACCATCTAAATTAAAACTCAAATGTGCTAAATTTACACTAATCAATCATTTCAATAACATCGACATTATCTATCTAGAATTTAGAGTTTAAAAACTTAACCTGTAAGATAACAGAGAAGATGACGTCAGCATACTTAACGGCGAGATTAAGAGACATACATCTTGCCGGAGCCAAAGCAAAACACCGAATCTTACTCCTCGGAACACCACCAATCATCGCCGGATTATTAACAACCAAAACCGTCATCAAAGCCACAACACCAGAACCTAAAGAATGACCAGCAAAAACCAAATCATACTCTTTACCATTCTCTTCCCAAACTCTCCTAAGAGTCTCAGATTCTTGATTCAAAACCCAAGCCGCAGATTTCAAAAGCCCACGATGAACATAACCACCACCAAGCATTTTCTGACCTAATTTGTTATCCAAAGAATCTTGTAATCACTCTCTTTAGCTAAGTTCAATCCACGAATAGCTAAAACAATCTCACGGTGGTTATGATCTATGTAGATAATGTACGGTGGAGATCTTCCTAGGGTTTTTTCGTGTGTCACACGTTTTATAACCCAATCAGGGTTTAGATCGAAAGAACCTAATGAAGGTGAGATTTTGGGGTGATTGAGATCGGGTTCGTAGACGGCGAGGATTACTCGGCTGATTCTTGGGATTGGTTCGAATTCTTCAGATGTTGCTGATGTCCACGTGGCACTATCGTCTGAGCCTACGTATGTGCAACGTTTCCATGCCCACCGACTGAATCCTACACAGAATACACATTCTAGTCCACAAGCTACTGACATTTTTAGGGAAGAAAGATTGAAACTTTTTGATCTAAAGGTGAAGTTTTTTGGAGTTGGAGAAGTTGGGTTTTTGTAAGAGATGAGATTTGGGGTTTTTGGAGTAGCAAAAATCGAAATTTTGAGAAAAAAAGATGAGATTTTAAGAACTTTCAAGAGTTGAATTTGGTGAAAATTGAAAAAAAAAAATTTAAGCCAAAGATGAGATTTTTCGATTCGAGAGGAGATGAAATTAGAGAACTCAGGTTTTTTGAAGAACTAAGATTTGGGATTTTACAGAGAAGGAAAAATCGAGAAATTTGAGATTACAAGAATTAAATTTGGTCAAAATTAGAGAACTTGGGGATTTGAAGAATTTATAGAAAAGGGTGTTTTTGGAAAGAAATTAAATTTGGGGAAATTCATGAAAAGAAAACAAAAAGTATTGAGTTTCAGAGGGATTAAGAGAAATGGATCGACAATGGAAGAAAAAAAAAGTTGCAATTATAGCAAAAAGGGTTAAAGAAGAAAGAAGAAGAAGGGAACAGCTAAGTAAAGAGTAAAGACAGATAAGAGAAATAATTTCTCTGGGTGTTTCGAGACAGCCCAAAAAGCAAGAATTGAAGAACATGTCCATTTCCCAAAGTCTTTCTATTTAAAAAAAAAAAAAAACGTTTTCTTTTCGTTTATTTATACTCCCTCTGTTCCTAATAAATTGATGTTCTAGGTTTTAGTTTTATTCCTTCAAGATTGATTTTCTAGAATTAAAAACTAAAATAATTTTTTTTCTTTATGCTTTTTGCCACATGTCATGATAACTATTGTCTAAATTTTCTCTTTCTACTTATAAAATGATTTTAAACTAATTAAAACATAAAATTTTATCATGTCTTAATATGTGTGAAAAAGGTAAAACATCAATTTTTTAGGAACAGAGGGAGTAGTAAAATTGACAAACTGCAGTGTGTAAATACTAGTATATATTATTTAAAAGTTATAAATTGTGTTAGATAAATTTTATCAAAAAACGGTCGTTTTCACACTTTTTAAACTTTTGAAACCTTCCAATTGTTAGATTTTTGGTGATGTTCCTACGAAAGTAACAAGGAAAAGAGAAAAAAAAACAAGTGCTGAGAATTTTTTTTTCCTGTTTTTATTAATGTATATACATTGTTGGAATACAAAAACTTGCGAAAACACAAAATATCTCCATAAACGAGGGAAATGATGCCGTAAGTTACATGGAGACCAATTAAAACATTAGAAAATACGAACCACAAAAAAAAAAATTAAAAAATAATCGAGAGTTAAAGAGAAACGGACTTGCCAAACTTACTCCCAAACCAAAGTAAACAAAGCCAACCACAAAAGATAATATGCATCAATCTTGCAGTTAACGAAACCTCATATAGCGAAACCAATGCACCTC
>CM022177.2:2597847-2628585 GCA_011420285.2 Erysimum cheiranthoides
CAGCATCTGTAAAAAAAAAACACAAACACAGATGAGAAAATTATTCACTTCCAACTCCAAATCCCAAACAGATACAATTAAACAAATAAAAAAGAACATATATCAACAAGCTTTTTACCTCCATGGTAAAAATATGGTAAAATATGATCTTGAGAAGATGAAGATTCAGCTAAAGATTTCAAAGGGGACTTCTTCTCCACTTTTTCTTTTCCTAACAGATGAGAAAACCTTGTCATTAAGTCTTCCCAACTTTGTTTCTTTCATTTTTTGTATAACTTTCACAATAACTAAGACACTGATTTTTCAGAACAAGCGAACCTAATAACAGGTTCATCAATGGAACTTTTTTGGGAATCTACGAGTAGAGGAAGAGAATCGTCTAAGAGGATAGAAAACGAACCTACGAATTCGGTGGGATTTCCTTCAACACCAAAGCGTCCACCTCCACGACCGCCGCCATCTCTTCCTCCCCTTCCCCTAAAAACCCCGCCAGCGACGTTGTTGTCTCGAAACTCGAAACTCATCTTTTGGTTTTTATTTGTTCTTACGGCGATTTTTGTCTTAAATAATAAGTGGAAAGTGAACCGGGTTAACCCTGGACACACCCAACCCGGTTCGGAAAAATAAAAATATCGGGAATCAAATTCTAACTAGAATCTACCCGCGGGAATTAATATTTTTTTATAAACTAACATTTTATAATATTATAATTTAACATTTATTGTAAAAATCTAATTTTTAAAATTTTTTAAAATGATGATAATATTGATAAATAATGAGATAAATATGTTACATGTTAATTTAGTTTTTAGTAACATCACTTGTGTTAATTCTAGATTTCAAGAACTGTTAGTATAACACTTAATTGTGAATTTGCATGTAGTTGAAAGTGTTAAGATTATCTACTACATGCATTTTGCAAAAAAAAATTCTTCATTCAGTATTGAATATAGACATTTTGCTGCCTCAATTCTTCGACCGCCACATCATTTTTTGGAACGACACGGTTAAAGTTCTGGAACGGTTGAACAACTTTGGTGTCTTGGAGAAATACCGAAGAGACACTCCCCTAAACCGGATATGCGACCCTTGATCAAGGGAGTTTCCTAAGTGATAATAAAAGAGTATTAATAATTAATCATTTGAAATAAATAATATAAATATCAATTATCAAATATTTAAAAGAAATAATTTTAAAATAAATATAAGAAGAGAAGTAAAGTCACTACACATTCCTCTTAATTGTTATCATAAATAAACACTGAAAGGTATAAAAGCAAGAGTATGCAACTTATCTCATATCTGTCCTTGGCTTCTTGAGAAGCCTCTCTGCAGCAGCAAAGATTCCTTGTACCTCAAGTCTTCTTTTCGGTTTTTGATTTGCAGCACGTCCACTATTTGACCTGGCCTTTACTGACACTGAACAATTCCAAGTAAAAGAAACAGATGGCGAAGAACTTACCCGAGAAGAAGAACCGTTTTTGGTGCTTTTGTTTGGTTCTTTATTTTGGTCACTCCATTGACGTTTTTGAGGAATAGATGATGAAAGGTTGGCTCGCCTTTCAAAACTTGCTCCAGGAGTTATCTCAGTTGCAATGAAAGTATGACCACAATTAATTAGGACAAAGTTTGGCCTTATTAAGATTAGAATTCCTCAGATATTCACATTGTGTCTTGCATCTATTGCACATTGTCCTAAACGTACTGTCTTTCCTCTGAGTATTACTACTAGCTTTAGCTTTAGCAGGCTTATGTGGGTTTGGTTGTTTCGGTATCTCGGTCTTTGATTCTTTCGAGTTCCTCCTCTTTTGATCATAAGAAGTTCTCTTAACCTTATCGGATAACATACACCAAGCTTCTTTAACCAGCTTAAAGGCACCTTCCGCGCCATTAAACTTGTTCTTGTCCGGATGAAGCAAAAGAGCTAACTTCTTGTACTGTTTCTTTAATACTTCATCATCAGCTAAAGGATCTTACACCGAGAACTCCGTACCAATCAGCTTCTCCTTCTTTGTTTGATCCAGAGATATAAACATTGATCACCATCAAGATTTGCTCCAAACCAACAAGCTTTGGATACAAAATCTGAGCCTCGTTAGCGAATTTCTTCGCACCATCGTAGTCATTCTCCGAAAGTTTCTTCTCAGCAATCTCTACTAATTTTCTAGCTTCAACCATATAGTATTCCATATCGTTGGAGAGAATTTTTCAGTTGATAACAATGAAATCAGAAAGAAAAAAAAAAAACAGATCGATGGATATAGCAAACCTGGTGAAAGAAGAAACTTTGCAAACTCTGATTGTGATGGGTGACTTGGGATGCAATTAACAAGAGCGATCGTTTGGTTTAAGCCTATAAGGTAATATATACACAACGGTGATTTTCCTATTACAAATAGAAGATTGATTTCCTTTTTTTATATACAGAAAAAACAAAAACAAAAACAAAAAAAAAGGAAATTAATAAAAGCAAATTTATTAGTTAGTAGAATAAAAAGTAAATCATTAGGTCGGTAGATATGTAATCTTCTTGTATATATTAGTATTACTAAAAGAGAAATATGGGAAAATATTTTTGTTTAAGTTTCGTCATGAATTTTGTTTTCAGCATTTTTTATTTTATGAAAGAAAAAAAAATAACAATTAATCTTGAATTTGACAGAATAATCGATTTCTTTTTCTTGGCCATTTAATTAGTTGCCAAAAATGAATTTTCGAATCAATAACATTTAAGATTACAATTATTTGGTTAGATATGATTTTGTTGTAGTTTTTTCTGAAAAAGAATAAATACAAATTAGAATTTAATAGTCTCAAAAGTCTTATTCGTTGGCATTAAAAGATTTATGCAAATATTAAATAGGGTTGAATTAGTTATTCTCGATATTTTTTTCCAATCACTCCCACCAAAAGAAAAAAAATATATATTTTTTTCCAATCACTATTAATTTAATAATTTTATTCATTATTAAAAGATTTTTTTTCCATATCAATAATGTTTCAAACTTGATCCGGACTTGCGGTTGAACCGGTAAATCAAATGATCTGATCCAGTTTAAGTCAATTGCTAAAATCGGTTAAACTATAAATTCAAAAAAATCTGGTTAAATCCGGCAACAGTTGTTGCCTCAGGGCTCAAGCCTCAAACCATCAAACCAAACCGGAATCAAATCAACCGCTGCGTTGTTTTATTGAGAAATCCCAAAAATATCTTGGGCCAAGGTTATTTGGATCATTATCATCATTAAAAAGAAGTCATTTTCCAAACAACTCATTTACCTCTAATTTCTAGTTGATCAAATATTCAAAATGTTATCTATCTAAAATCTAAATCATCCTAAAATTTTGTATATATATAAATCACATTTCACAAAGAAGATGCAAGAGATCATTGGGTCTCCACAATTCACACTAACAAGATTATGAGGAGATATTAATATTACACTTACTCCTCAGTCCTCATGGACTTGCACACTTTTTGGAATCAAATAAGAAAAAACTAAAGGAGTTTTATTACACAAGCCAGTTTGAGATTCTTTTATTGACCAGTTTTAAACTGCACCGTAATTCTAGTTTCTAACCATATGGACAAGGAACTAAGGATGGGATCGAATCGGATCGATATGAAATGACCTAAAGACCCCTCGCACCAGGGACATCAATCCACTCGAGTTGTATCACAACCTCTCCACACTCCACATGCTGGAGTCTAAGGAACATATTCTGAACAACCTTGCCTTGGTTGAACACAATGTGACTCTCTTCAGACAAACAGTTTTTTCTACTCGGCTCTATCTTCCTAATTATGGTCCCATTGGGAAGTCCTGGTCCAAGTTGATGGCAGAATTTAATGGCTTCAAGATATGGACCAATGTGAAACTCTGCTACTCCCATCTTATCATCCGCAGATAACATGTCATAGTCGTAAACCGTCTGTATCATAATTACAATCAAGAATGCTTCATTATTATTCGGTTTTGACGGTCATGCTAATTGCTAAATAAATTTAAGATCACTTACAAGTTTTACGGGGAGATTTGGATCAGACACAGAAAGTGTTAAATCGTCATTCCACTCGGGGTTTACACTATGTTTCACCACGCGTGTTTTCAGCTTCTGTATCAAATAAGCAAAAGCACAAACAAAGGATTAAGGGACCGATTGATAACGATTGTTATTCTTATAAAAGACCAAAAAACTAAGGACTAAATCATAAGAAAAGAATCACAAACTAGCACTTTTTTTTATTGATCTTAAGGTACGTCAAAAGGCGACAAACTCAGCCATCATATCATTCAATTCTGGTTGAACCAGAGAGGATTGATGTTGACATAAAAAGAAAAAAATGATGGCTTAGAGAATAATATCACATGTATTAGGTCCCCACAAATATGAAAAAAGATAATAGCAAAAGTCTTCTTCTCCATTTACATGATGTAATCAAAGTCGCAAATTATCAAAATTAGATAATTTCAACTCTTGCAGAGAATAAATTTGCTGGATTTTAATTTGGATTAGGTTAAGACATCATAACTAGTACTATTCAGACATATACCAAATCAAAAGTCAAAGACTTCACATTAGCTTGTGAAATTAGGTATAACTACACAACTATGAGATGTAAATTCACCACCAAAACTACTGTCTCTAAATCATATTTAACACCTAATATCTCAGTTCTTTTTTTTTTTTTTTTTTTTTTAAATATCTCAGTTCTTGGTGATTAAGTTGGAGATCTAATATAAACAATCAATAAGACACTGTAAAATCACATTTTCACTACATATATAGATCACTTTCTCTTTTATTATCATACACTAGATTCTACGAGATGTATCACCAGATCGATAAGTTCCAAAACAAGAAGATGGTAAGACAACAAAGACAAGCAAAAAAAAACAACACATGGACCAAAATCAAAGAGAATAGTTTTAGGGATTAAGGATGTTTTAGTTAATTACCTGTTTACCGGATTGAACAACAACGTAAGGATCGCTACTAGAGAGATCTCTAATGGCGAGATTCACACCTCTCTTCACATGAATTCTCAGAAGACCCATTAGATTCTCCATTGTTTTTTTTTTTTCTGGTCAGAAAATTGCTTTCGACTTTGAGTGGTTGTGGCTAGGAATTTAGAAAGCTCTTGTGAGGTTTTGTCTATTTTATATAGAGACGTACCTAATGATTTTTATCTTTTTATTTTATTTAGAAAATCATATAATTATTTATTTATTGTACCTCGAGCCACCTTTGTCTTTATAAGTGGACTAATTAATGAGACAATGTAAGAAGGCATATGGTTTCATTCAAATTAAACCGCTTTTACAATATTTTATTGTTCATACAAATTTTGACTCATTTTCACTTGTTCATTTTTGTTTTCTGTGTATATTGTATATATTTACTAACATTCGTCTTCTCGATTGTAATTTCAAGGGCTAAAATTCCTATATTTACTAACAATATTTAACTGTTCATAGAAATGATAAAACATACAGTACTAGATTTTTTTATATAAAATTATACTGTATGACTCAAGTTGCAATTATTTTTCAAGATAATATTATTTTATTTTCTTATTTTAAATTTTGATTATTTTTATTAATATGGTTATGATATGCGTTTTCTTTTAACTGTTAATTAATGGGTAACTGAAGTCAAGTCTAAAAAATTTAAAATTTAAAAATTTGAGGTATTATAGAAAGTTGGAGAATTTGAAGAATTTAATTATTAGTTAAGAAAGTCCTGTATATTATCCTGATTTGATTAAGGGTTAGTCAATGTTAATACTTCTTGTCGTATTTGATTGACCAAGATACATCAATTATTCGTCTAATGACGCAGCTAATTAGAAAAGTTATTTAATTACGGCACTAGTCACGCCAATAAGGATTTGACCACTGACTCAGAATTGGTGGCCTTATGTGAGATCAGATCCAGTCAACTCTTTTTGTTTTTTTTTCTTAAAGAAACAACCAAAAATTTGTATTTGATTTCGATAGAGGGAGTTAAGTTGTAACTTAAGTTGGAGTTTTTGATGAGAATTGGTGGCCTTATAAGACCACTGACTCAGAATTGGTGGCCTTATAGTCAACTCTTTTTGTTTTTTTCTTAAACAAACAACCAAAACTTGTATTTGATTTCATTAACCATTTGTAGATGATTTTTACTTATTTGAGTTTACCATTTTCAGAAAATTTATTATTATTATTGTACTTTTCTAAAGTTTTCGAAATTTCAAACAAGTAACAAATGTTGCCCGGTATTAATGGATCGACAGAAAATGTGGTTTGGTATTAACTATTAAGTAGAAAAATATTTCAATATGATTGACAAACAATACCAGAAGTTCAGAACATAGTGCGACAAACAAACATATATCACACTACGACCAATGTAATTTTTTTTTTAATGATTTTTTTTTATATATAATCAGAGTGTAATTCATGCTTTTAATTAACAATCAACTAATCCCAGGATGAGTATAACCGTCGAGTAATCCGAATTTTTTAATGGACCTAAAGCATGACACTATTTCGACTAGTCAAATGAAGTGATTTCAAATGAAATGATTTAGTAAATTTCGCGTTTGAGGAGAATCAATCTCTGGTCTAAACCCAAAATAACAACTTTTTCTTAATTGAAAACTATAAACACACCACCTTAAAATTTCTTTATAAACTTTTGGATTCTCTATTATAATTAATATGATTTCTTAATTGCAATTTCTTTTGGAATCTGACCCGGGTCGGACCGTGACCTATTAAATTTGCCGACAGGTATTGGTTAAAACCTACGTAATGGGTGTATTGATCTTTAATACAATTAGATTTATTATAGTCCCTTGCTAAAGAAAAAAGGAACCCAGGTGATTTGCCTAATTTCCACTCATAGTTTGGCCATACACCTAAAATCCACATTTAAACTATTTAATAGTGTTTTGACTTTCTCAACCAGTCAACTAATTTCTAACTTTTAGCTGCCATTGTTGATTTTTGCATGGGAGAATAAATACGTACACCGATTCTTTCACTATAAAACAATGTTTTAGTGGTGATCGGTAGCTTCACAAGACATTCCACTCATCTCGCTGCCACAATTGAGCCAACAAGCCAATGGCATTCGATTCTCCAAGTGTTCTATGCACACATATACAATAAACTAACAAATGACCAATAACCATCAGTTTCTTAACAAATTTGGACTCGCTTTTGTGTTTCTACACATATCTATAAATAACACCATAACTAGAAAATTCGTGGTCTTGTTTAAAAATCTCTCTAACTTATTATGTCGGGACTTATATATGAATTTAAGCATATTATAGGTTCTTCACGATGAACTCCTAACACTTACCTTTCATGCTCTCTTTCTATCTCTATCTCTCTTCCTTTGTGCTTCTATAAAACGAAAGAACTAAGCATGTACACTCTATTCGTCTTCACTGATCTATGCAAAGTACGTAGAAGAAGATGGATATACATGGAAATGTAAAAGGAGTGATGAAAGGGAAGAATAAAAAGTTGTTGGTGAGTGTGAATGTTCTTGGAAGTGTTGGTCCTATAAGGTTTTTGGCCAATGAAGAAGATAAAGTTTCAAGTGTTATTAACACAACTTTGAAAGCATATGCTCGTCAAGGCAGGATCCCGATTCTAGGATTTGATGTCGATAACTTCGTTTTATACTCTATTTATACCGGATTCAACAGTATTCTACTACACTCTTTGCCTATTCTCTTAGAATCACGTGAATTCTTGATTAATCTAGACCATCCGTTCAAGAAAATCACCAAAACATTTTGAATCTTTAACGTTCTCTATACAAACTATGGTATAAATTAAGTTCTTATAATTTGATTTTGTTGTTTATCATTGTTTTGGTGTTAGCTTTGAATCCAAAAGAGAAGATAGGTTCAATGGATGTAACCAATTTATTGCTGTGCAAGAAAGAGCCACAGCCACTGGAAAATGTTGAAGAAAAAAGAGAGAGTAAAGCTTGGATAGGCCATGGATGGAAAAATCGTCTTCTTCGGTCCTTATTAGGATATAAATTCTATACAATCACAAATCTGACTCTATACAAGTCAAAATGACTAGATAATATTTTCAGTGATCTTTAATTTGTGTATGAATAACGATGCTTATTGGATCCTCGAACATAATATATACTTTATTATAACATCGTTATTTTTTTTTTTTTTCAAATTTTAAAATCGTTATTGATTTCACATTTTAAAAGCTAAAATCTTTACTTACAGCACTATACTTATAATGATTGTTGTACTAACCAAAAAAATAGTTATAAGAAAAACATATATTAACATATCAATCAGGCTTAGTAATATTTATATGTTGCATTTCAAAAAGATTATTTTTGACAAAAAAAAAAAAAAAAATTAATAACCCAATTTTCTTTTTTGGCAGTAAATTTTAGTAACCCAATTAAAATTCACAATTGTGCGAAAGACGGAAAGGCCCTAGTTGTATAATTACGAAATTGTCCTCGCCCTAAGACTAAAACCCATTATCTTCCTCTCTCTGCTACTTTCCTTAAGAAAAATCCCCAAACGCACAACTCACAGAAAGCTCCTCAAAACCCTAAACCCAATCTCTCTTGCTCGTTTGGATTCTGATCTCTCTTCTTCTTCTGGTAATTTTTGTTCTTCATCTTCTTCCGAATCATTCGTCGTGTAGAGATGATTGTTCCGTTACTTGATTTCGAGTATTGGTTTCAGAAGTTATATATAATATGCATAGATCTGTCGATCTAGGGTTTCGATCCATGTTTTATTGATTAGAGAACGTTCAATTTTACTCGTATGTGATCTATAGAATCTGATCTGATCGAGTTACTTTCTCACTAGCTTGAATCTTACTGTGTTGCTCTAAATTGTGGTCAGACTACAATGATTGTGTTTGTTTTACTTGTTCTTGATTTTGGTGGTTACTAAATTGTGATATGTTTCTCTAATCTATGTAGGTTTTGAGATTCAGTTTTATTTATATCTGTGTGTTCAAAAGAGGATTTTTGAGGTGAAGATGTCGGGTGCTTTGAATATGACTCTTGATGAGATTGTCAAGAGGGGTAAGACTGCAAGGTCTGGGGGAAGAGGAGGAAATTCCCGTGGTCGAGGTCGTGGCCGTGGTGGTGGTGGACCAAATGGTTTTCTTGGTGGTGGAAGAGGAGGAAATGGACTTGCTAGAAGAGGTCCTCTTGCTGTGAATGCTCGCCCGTCGTCTTTTTCCATTAACAAGGCAAGCTCAAAATATGATTTGGAAATCTGAGTTTTATGTAGTGTCAAATGCCAAAGCATATACTTGATGGTGCTATAAGTAAACGATGGGAGAAGCAAGTTTTCTCGTACATGCAAAAAGCCTTGCTTCTGATGATAATTTGACATTCTTTAGCATTCAGAACCTCGCCTAGTAGGTTATACGTGCGTCTTTCTAGTTCATGGAGATGATTTCATTTAGAAAAGCATCTTACCCCTGCAATTTCGGTCTACTTTGTGGTTTATGTTGTTTAACTTGTGAGGGACTTTGGCAGACAAGATCTTTTTGGTTGCTTTTGCGACAGTACTTAAAAGAGGAGTTTCAGTAAGCTGAAGATCAAAATCTGTTCTTCCAGTATTGTTATGAATAAGTTAGACATGTTGTGCTTTTCAGCCACACAGTATAAGATCCTCAAAAGATGTGTGGTGTCGTAGCATTTGGGGAATGTTCAGTAACTGTTCTTATCTGTATCATGCATGAAGTTAGTGATGAGCCTCTTGCTACATCTGAAATTTCTTCAGCATGCTATGAGCGCTCAGTTTTTCTTTTATCATCATAGACTTGGTACAAAGAGTTGGAGCAGTGACCAGTATGCAGTCGGTCAAAACTCATTGCGGTTCCATTTCATTTGGTTTTCTCATTGGGTGGTTCTTGACTACTTGGTGGAGCTCTTTGCTTGACTGGTTTTCGCTCTTTCAGACAAATGGGTGGTCTCTTCTTTGGAATTACTTTTCATTGACGTTGTTTTCGAAGTTCGACAGACATGTTGTACTGAAGTGTTTCTGTTCTATTGAATAGCCTGTCCGTAGGGTGAGGAGCTTGCCATGGCAAAGTGGTTTGTTTGAAGATGGCTTAAGAGCTGCTGGGGTATCAGGAGTTGAAGTTGGAACCAGGGTCCATGTTACAAATCTGGACCAGGGTGTGACAAATGAAGATATAAGGGTATAATCAGACTTCTATATTCTGCACTATTGGTTTATTAGAGGGGAGGCACTTAACAGTATCTTTATGGGATCTAGGAACTCTTCTCTGAGATTGGGGAGCTAGAGCGTTATGCGATTCATTATGATAAAAACGGGCGTCCAAGTGTAAGTTCTCATGAATCTCATCATTCCCTTTCTCTTCATTATGGTAAAAAGCTTTCATGTATATGTGCGCTCTAACTGTTATTTCTTTGGTGGCGTGGAATTATAGGGCACAGCTGAAGTGGTGTATCCAAGAAGAAGTGATGCATTTCAAGCACTGAAGAAATACAACAATGTCTTATTGGATGGAAGACCAATGAGGCTTGAGATTTTGGGTGGCAACAATCCCGAGGGTCCTTTATCTGGTCGTGTGAATGTGAATGTCACTGGACTCAACGGAAGGCTGAAGAGGACCGTTGTTATCCAGTAGGAATTTCTGTCTTTTTTGCTTCTTTTCCGTAATCGCATGAATAGCTGTCGAGAGACTAAACCCAGAGTTGCACAATCTTCTCTGATACTTGCAGACAAGGTGGAGGTGGAGGTGGAGGGAGAGGAAGAGGTAGAGGAGGGAGAGGAGGAAGAGGTCCAATTCCTACTATCGGTCGCCGCCTTCCAATGTACGTATAATTACGTTCCTCTTAATACTTGTAGCAGAGAAGCAAACTGAGATTCGCCGAATTTCATATACCCAATGTGGTGTAACCTAACCGGTATAAAAGTCAGTTATAGTTTGGACTTATTTCCCAAACCCGAAACCTTCAAACGGCAACCGAAAAATCAAATGCCTAGGTCTTAACTTATTCTTTGTATTAAACTAATTAAGTGTTGAATTTATCTTGGTGGCAGTCATAACCAGCAGGGAGGGATGAGAGGAGGAAGAGGCGGTTTTCGTGGTAGAGGTCGTGGTGGTCGCGGCAGCGGTCGTGGTGGTGGAAGAGGGACTGGTAAGAAGCCTGTGGACAAGTCAGCTGCTGAACTTGACAAGGACCTTGAAAGCTATCATGCTGATGCCATGAACACCTCTTAAATCCAGCAAACAAATCTGTTGTATTCTTACTACTTAACTAGTTTCAGATAATAACCATACTTCTCTTTTTTTCATGCCCTTCGTTTTCTAGTGAGTTTGTGGTTTTTATTGGAGCTTGATCTTGTAAAGTAAATGATAATTTTTTTTCTTTATAGACACTCTCACTCACATATCCATAGAGCCTATAATTGAATTTACAAAATTGAGAAAGAAAGAAAACAACAAAAAATCAGAATCAACCCGACATGAGTCTACCTCTCAGGAACAACGTTGTCATTAAGAACGAATTCTCCTGAATTGCTTCTATGAAAAAGCTTCTCCACAACTTCGTCCCAATTCTTCTTTTTCGACTTTGGTTCCGTCGATGCTTCTGCGTTGTTGCATTCTTCTTCTTCCTCTTCTGCGGGGGACACTGCGTGTGGAATATTGAGACTCACCGCTCTCTCCAACGCATCTTTATGCTCTTTCTCTAATGTGTTCAACCTCTCCATTCTCTTCTCTTTTGGTGCCTTTGTTACCACTGTCTCTGAACTCTTCTCTCTCAATATCTGTAACCACACACATCACAAAACCCACCAATTTATTATAAAGCCTAACTAAAACCTAAGCCGTGAACTCTAAATACAAAGAAAACAAATGTCACCTGCAATGCCTTTTCGGCTTCTCTTTCTATCCATAGAATCGCATGATCAGAAGTTGCATTCGACGATAATACAATATGTTCAAATCTCCCATCCACGGGAATCGCGGTTCTCACTTCAGGTGGAAACCTTCCACATCTAAATATAAACAGTAATCAGAAAAGAACCACAAAAACATTTAAGCTAAGAAATGTTACTAACTTTCGATATTACCTGCAAAATTTTCGCTCCACGATATGATAAATTCGACCTGGAGCATAAAGTCGTCTAGGATCCCTTAGTTTTCGACCTTCTGGTATAAATGTATCCCTCAAACAAACTAGAAACAACAAGCAAGGCAAGCTGTCCAAACAACAAATACAAAATGTTGAATTAAGCTTTCATAAGTTCATAACAACAACAAAAGTATTTTTCGAAGTTCGACACTTACCAGAATACAGACTTGAAAATATCCTCTAATGGTGTCGCGGTTCTTGGTAAAAAATCATCCTACAATTCCCCAAAAACTACGTTTGGTTAAAATTTTGTCTACTTACTACAGTAACTAAGTATCTTACACTCTAAGAAATCACTCTCAACAAACGTTGTAAATACCTTTCTTAACAACCAAACAAGCCTCCTAAATTAGTACAAAAATTTTCAGAATATTCTAACCAAACTCAAGAAGCAAAAAGAAAAATTCAATTTGTCAGATTCTACACAAAAGCATATTCTTAACTTACGGAACATGATTATGACAATGCTTAGTCAACAATGAACCAACCACCACGATCCAACAAGACATTTACAAAAAAATAATTTAATTTTTATACCAAAACTATAAAAAAATACTTAACTTTTTTATAAACCAACAAATTAGTTGTCAAAATCAATCTCTAACCCCTAAAAAATACCAAACTAATCCATAAAAGTATAAAACATAAAAAACAACAATATTCAAATTATAAAACCTACTCTCTTAATTACAACAAATTAGTTGTCAAAATCAATCTCTAACCCCTAAAAAATACCAAACTAATCCATAAAACATAAAAAACAACAATATTCAAATTATAAAACCTACTCTCTTAATTACAAGAAAATCAACCTTTCTAATATATAATATAACAATTTTGTTAAAATAAACTTCTCAATTATGAATTATACCATCTAAATTAAAACTCAAATGTGCTAAATTTACACTAATCAATCATTTCAATAACATCGACATTATCTATCTAGAATTTAGAGTTTAAAAACTTAACCTGTAAGATAACAGAGAAGATGACGTCAGCATACTTAACGGCGAGATTAAGAGACATACATCTTGCCGGAGCCAAAGCAAAACACCGAATCTTACTCCTCGGAACACCACCAATCATCGCCGGATTATTAACAACCAAAACCGTCATCAAAGCCACAACACCAGAACCTAAAGAATGACCAGCAAAAACCAAATCATACTCTTTACCATTCTCTTCCCAAACTCTCCTAAGAGTCTCAGATTCTTGATTCAAAACCCAAGCCGCAGATTTCAAAAGCCCACGATGAACATAACCACCACCAAGCATTTTCTGACCTAATTTGTTATCCAAAAGAATCTTGTAATCACTCTCTTTAGCTAAGTTCAATCCACGAATAGCTAAAACAATCTCACGGTGGTTATGATCTATGTAGATAATGTACGGTGGAGATCTTCCTAGGGTTTTTTCGTGTGTCACACGTTTTATAACCCAATCAGGGTTTAGATCGAAAGAACCTAATGAAGGTGAGATTTTGGGGTGATTGAGATCGGGTTCGTAGACGGCGAGGATTACTCGGCTGATTCTTGGGATTGGTTCGAATTCTTCAGATGTTGCTGATGTCCACGTGGCACTATCGTCTGAGCCTACGTATGTGCAACGTTTCCATGCCCACCGACTGAATCCTACACAGAATACACATTCTAGTCCACAAGCTACTGACATTTTTAGGGAAGAAAGATTGAAACTTTTTGATCTAAAGGTGAAGTTTTTTGGAGTTGGAGAAGTTGGGTTTTTGTAAGAGATGAGATTTGGGGTTTTTGGAGTAGCAAAAATCGAAATTTTGAGAAAAAAAGATGAGATTTTAAGAACTTTCAAGAGTTGAATTTGGTGAAAATTGAAAAAAAAAAATTTAAGCCAAAGATGAGATTTTTCGATTCGAGAGGAGATGAAATTAGAGAACTCAGGTTTTTTGAAGAACTAAGATTTGGGATTTTACAGAGAAGGAAAAATCGAGAAATTTGAGATTACAAGAATTAAATTTGGTCAAAATTAGAGAACTTGGGGATTTGAAGAATTTATAGAAAAGGGTGTTTTTGGAAAGAAATTAAATTTGGGGAAATTCATGAAAAGAAAACAAAAAGTATTGAGTTTCAGAGGGATTAAGAGAAATGGATCGACAATGGAAGAAAAAAAAAAGTTGCAATTATAGCAAAAAGGGTTAAAGAAGAAGAAGAAGAAGGGAACAGCTAAGTAAAGAGTAAAGACAGATAAGAGAAATAATTTCTCTGGGTGTTTCGAGACAGCCCAAAAAGCAAGAATTGAAGAACATGTCCATTTCCCAAAGTCTTTCTATTTAAAAAAAAAAAAAAAACGTTTTCTTTTCGTTTATTTATACTCCCTCTGTTCCTAATAAATTGATGTTCTAGGTTTTAGTTTTATTCCTTCAAGATTGATTTTCTAGAATTAAAAACTAAAATAATTTTTTTTCTTTATGCTTTTTGCCACATGTCATGATAACTATTGTCTAAATTTTCTCTTTCTACTTATAAAATGATTTTAAACTAATTAAAACATAAAATTTTATCATGTCTTAATATGTGTGAAAAAGGTAAAACATCAATTTTTTAGGAACAGAGGGAGTAGTAAAATTGACAAACTGCAGTGTGTAAATACTAGTATATATTATTTAAAAGTTATAAATTGTGTTAGATAAATTTTATCAAAAAAACGGTCGTTTTCACACTTTTTAAACTTTTGAAACCTTCCAATTGTTAGATTTTTGGTGATGTTCCTACGAAAGTAACAAGGAAAAGAGAAAAAAAAACAAGTGCTGAGAATTTTTTTTTCCTGTTTTTATTAATGTAATATATACATTGTTGGAATACAAAAACTTGCGAAAACACAAAATATCTCCATAAACGAGGGAAATGATGCCGTAAGTTACATGGAGACCAATTAAAACATTAGAAAATACGAACCACAAAAAAAAAAATTAAAAAAATAATCGAGAGTTAAAGAGAAACGGACTTGCCAAACTTACTCCCAAACCAAAGTAAACAAAGCCAACCACAAAAGATAATATGCATCAATCTTGCAGTTAACGAAACCTCATATAGCGAAACCAATGCACCTCTCATATTGAATGAACCTAGACTTCTATTCCGGTAAGAAAGGCATGAGATATAAATACCAAATCCCACAATTTTTCCGAAAACAGCGATGTCGAATACTACGATCAGAAGATGCCTAGTTAGAAACTATGAACTCATTAGACTTCGATCATGTTTTGAGTATAGAGACAAGAAACAAAACAAACCTCAAATTGGTAGAGACTATACTCAAATGCGAATAGCACACGATCGAATCCAAGAGATCACAATAAAGTCCATCAAGAAAGGAGAAGCAAGTTCAATAAGATCACGAAAACAAATGAGCGTCAACAAACTAAGACCAATATGCAAAGCTTCGGGTTATCAGCAAGATCTAGGAAATAAAACAAGGCAGCCATACCACAATTTTGAATTAACCTTAGAACTCGAACCTAAACTAACATACACATCCCCTTAACCAGCCTAAACCAACAATTTATACCACCCTAATCAACGAACATATATAGGCTCACTTAACGCATAAACTGATTGATATGGCAAAGCTAGAAGACCAACCCAAAAAAAGCTACACAAGCTACAACCATCCACATCGAGCAGAGACAAAAACACTAATACATCATCCTAAGAGAGAAAAGGATCCACACTCTTTGTAGCCTCTTAACGTTTTGTAAATAAAACTTCATGTTTTAAAAAATGTTTCTGGGCCAAAAATACCACAAAATTAGTTAGAATCCACACTCTAACGTTATAGATTTTATCTTTATTTTAGTGAATTTCGCCATTTGGGTTTCATACCGCAAGTTGTAAATAAATTAAGGAGTTAAACAAAACAATAACCACATTTTGACTTCTTATGACGTCAGTTGGCCAACTACTACTATCTCAGTCTCAGATTTTAATTCCTAAACAACCAAATCATAACTTGCAAGAATCCATACATTTTTTATTAAGTAATCAAATTACGATCTTTTCATACTCTTTTCTTATACCAAAAAAGTACTCTTTTTATATAACTAAGTTCGACTCATACGTGTGACAGTGTGAGATATAGCTATGTATGCATGCAGATTAGAGTGGAGAATAAACCATGCATTAACTCTAAATACCTAACTGGACCAAATCAAAATGTATTAAACAAAATCGACGAGAACGTTTTTATATAAACCGTTTGTTTTCATTATCTTAAATTCAAAAAATTCTGAAACTAAAACGGAACTGATCGAAACCAATTTTCGTGTAATCGAACCAAACCGAATGGAATAAAATAAAAATTCATTAAAGCTTTTTTTTTTCTTTTATATACTACAAATCAGTGCTTACATATACTTTTAAGTTTTAACTAAACCGAATTACAAATGGTTTTAGTCTTTTAGATGATTTCTATTTCTATCAAACCGAATCATAAACCATATTGCTCACCTCTATAGATTAGTATCAAACAATACCGAAGTTTAATTTTAGAGAATTTCCCAATGTTTTTTAGCACAATTACAATGTGTTTGTTTTGCTTTGTTTTTGTTAATATATATGTTCCAAACAATTGTTCTCGAAACGTTGGGAGTCTAACCTAAAGTAGATGTATCATCTCCCATCTTTTCCCAACCATTGATGTTTCTCTAGAAAATTTAATTTTTCTAGAACAATCAAAAGATGAATTAATGTAACCATCAAGAAAATTTTATAGTTAAGAAAATAATCACCTAATTTTATACGTAGAAACTTGTTGTACTAGGCATAAACAATGCAATAATATATAATTAAAAACAGAATCCATCATCACTATATATTTTCAACATTCACTTACATACATTCTGTCCAAATTAGAGATTAAGTAACTTAAGAAAGAGTGAAATTAACACAAATACACAATGATGATCCTAAGGTTGGCTCTAGCCGCCGTTATCTCCGCCTACGCAACCGCACAACGAGCCTCAACGTCGTCGCTTGTAACCTATATATTCGGCGACTCTTTAACCGAAGTTGGCAACAACAATTATTTGCAATATTCGCTAGCGAGAGCAGATTTTCCATATTATGGTGTTGATTACTCCGGCGGTAAAGCTACCGGAAGATTCACCAACGGTCGGACTATCGGCGACATCATTTGTATACTCCCTTTCTCATTCTCATGTACATATAATAATATACTGATTAAAAATAAGGTTTTATTTAATTTGGTTTTTGTTAGTCCTAATATAGATTAATCCTTATACATTACTTGTTTAACTTGAAAACGTGATTTTGCCATTTTTTACTGTTCAGAATATTTATCAAATTTTCACGTTTTACGTTTTTTGGAAAAGTGATTCCACTATACTAACATATTAAAAATATAATTAAAAAAATGTGATTAACCTACTAAAAGTATTAGCATTTTATAATTATTTTAGAAAATTTTCTCCGCTATTCCGCTATTAATCTGACAAACCAATCAGACCCATTATAGTTTTGGTTTTAATATTTTTACTTTATAAAGATATATACACACTAAAACTCCAAAAACATTTATGTGTTTATTATATAGCTACGAAGCTTGGGATTCAATCGCCACCACCATATCTATCGTTATCACAAAACGATGACGCATTTCTCAGCGGTATCAATTACGCTTCTGGAGGAGCTGGAATTCTCAATGAAACTGGCATTTACTTCGTATTACTCTTTACTTTTTCTATACATTCTCCTAAGAAAATAATTAAAATGTTAACTATTTTAATAGTATTATATTGTTATTTTGATCGACCAGATCCAAAGGCTGACGTTCAATGATCAAATAAATTGTTTCAAGAGAACTAAAGAAGTTATTAGGGCGAAAATTGGAGATGGAGCTGCGAACAAGCTTGTAAATGATGCCATGTACTTCATTGGTTTGGGTATAAATTTAAATTTAAACATTTTGAAGAAAAGTATTATATATGAGTTAAGATCATAATTGATATACTTTGTCATTTTTAATAGGAAGCAACGATTATGTAAACAATTTCTTGCAGCCATTTATGGCAGATGGGCAGCAATATACACATGACGAGTTTGTCGAACTCTTGACCTCAACCCTACACAATCAGCTTACGGTATTCCAAACCAACTTCTATTTTTTTTTTTTTCTTTTGTTTTTTATATCAAAAATATCGAAAGAGAGATATTCGAGTGAACAAATTGGTTGGTCGTCTTGCACTGCCCTTTATTTTTATTATTGTCATTATTATTAAGTCAATATATATATATATATATATATATATATATAGCTTTGGTCCTACTTTGGAAAAGTTTTACACCAAAAGAGTTTTTATGCATGGTGGAAGTATTTCTTTATTTTTTAGAAACAATATTTACGAATATATATATATATATATATATATATATGTTATTGTGTCACTTTGAGATACTCTGTGGATATATAACTTTTCTTAGTAAATGACTACAAATTTCATTTGTTTACGTAGATAACAAAATGATAAAGTGTAAATAAATTATAGTAAATTTTTTGCATGTCTTGACTTAAATATTCTTCAGATTTTGCAAAATACAACATTTTATTAGTAGATGGGTTATCAGAAAATTTCCCCAATTCACATGTTATTTACGCATGTAATTTTTAAAATAAAACACGTTGTTAATAATATAGATAAATAACATTGTATGTTTTCTGATCCCGTGTTAGATAAATTGCATTTATACTTTATTAATTTTATATTTGAGCTATACTTGCTTAGTTAAACCATGAAATAACTGAGATTTAGTGGAGCAGACAATATACAAATTAGGAGCGAGGAAGGTAATATTTCATGGGCTAGGTCCATTGGGCTGTATTCCATCACAAAGAGTGAAGTCGAAGACAGGCATGTGCCTGAAGCGTGTCAATGAATGGGTATTGGAATTCAACTCAAGAACGAAGAAGCTTCTTGATGATCTCAACAAACGCCTTCCCGGAGCTAAATTCGTCTTCGCTGACACTTATCCTGCCGTTCTTGATCTCATCAACAACCCCACTCACTACGGTAAAAAAAAAAAAAAAACACAAAAACCAATCATTTCTTGGAATCAAAATTTAGCGTTTGCATTTGCGATAGGGGTGTTCATATCGAAACATACCATAACGAGTCGAAAAGAGATACTTTTCAATACTACTTAGTACTTACAATACATCGAATCCAACAAAATATGGTAGAAAAGATTCGTGAAATTGGTCGGGTTTGATTAGTTTCAGTATCTAAACCATCATGAACTAAAGTCTCAATCATTCGAATAAGTTAGGTTAAATTCAAGATCGGTTATTTCGAGTAATGATAAATTTTAATGATTTCGAGATACTTTAAATTTTTATGAAAATATAGATTACTCAAAGATGATTTTATTTTATACTCAAATATGTTTGTGTATCCGTTAGAATAAATTTATAAATATATTTTGAATAGGTAATTATTTCAAGAGATACAAACAGACATAGTAGAAAAGAAGTTTGGGATGATTTGTTCTAAAATAAACAACTTAGTTTACGTTCTAACTTTTACTTGTTTGTTAAAGTCCTACTTTGCATTTTGTTCGATGATTAACGCATATGTGATTTTACAATAAACGCAGGGTTTAAGATAGCAAACACGTCGTGTTGCAATGTGGACACAAGCGTTGGAGGTCTTTGTCTTCCCAATTCCAAGATGTGTAGAAACCGTAAAGACTTTGTCTTTTGGGACGCATTTCATCCGTCCGATTCGGCTAATCAAATCCTAGCCGATCATCTTTTCTCCTCTCTTCTTTCTTCTTCTTCTCCTTCTCCTGCTCCTAAACCACGTCACTAGTTAAGTATTTATACCAAAAAGAAAAACATTAAACCAATTTCTTGTTAAATTGGACCTACGTGCTAGATACATGTGTAATTAATCATATGTTCTTGATGTAACCATTAGGACAAATATGTGTGTCTTCTTACACACGTATTATTTATTCTGAGATACAGTAATTATGGGTTTGTATGTCTTGTGAACACATCTTGTTATATTCGTGTTTAGGGTTCCTAAACATGCGTTCAAAAACTCTGTCGTTTCAATGAAATAACTAAACGATGTCGTTTTTATTAACAAAAAGGGGTTCCCGCGCGTTTCGCGCGGATTATTATATTTTTTATTACGTTATATCTTTATATATTGTCATAATTTACTTTTTTTCTGTTTTTTTTATTGGATTTAACAAATATCATGTTATTTATCATATAATATACTATGTCACATAAGATTATAAACTATCTTATTTATGATTTTACCATCCGTTATTTTTATAGATAAGATAGTAGAATTTGGCTATCTAATGATTTATGCCAATAAGATATAAAATTTTAATTATGATATATATCTTATTATATAAAGTTGGGTTTTCGAAGTTAGCAACTCAAGAGATCGCGACACGTGTCATATCTATTGGTTATCAATTTTGACACGTGTCAAAAAATATTTATTTTTTATAATTTTAAAAATATAAAAAGATAATTATGAGAAAAGATTAAAATTTAAATAAATTTAAAAATCTAAAAAGATAATGTTAAGAAAATTCTAATATAAAGAATTTTAAAAATATAAAAAGATAATGTTAAGAAAATTTTAAATTTAAATATTTTTAAAAGTGTAAAAAGATAATTATATTACTAATTATAATTTTGAATTACTATTTCTAAAAGAAAAAAGGATTACATATATTATGAAATTTTTACCGTCTCTCAGTTTCCTATATATAAACTTTGATAAGTTTTCGAATCAGCTCATATGGGTTTATTGGGTTTTATAATTATTACTATAATTTTATAGAAATTTTAATTGTAAATTTTTTATTATGGTTGTCGATTTTAATTATGTGCAACAAACCATATGTATTGATGCATGAAAATTTGGATGATGTTTCAATTGATTGGTCTAGAAACTATCATCGTATGATAAAATAAGTTTTGATCAAAACCTAATTATTTTAGGGGGTACTTACAAAAATAGACCCCCTAATTTGAGTCAATTGCAAAACTAACAACCTCTTTTTCTCTCTCCAACATTTACCACTTTCTTCCAATGAAATCCTTATGTTTCCATTGGTGTATATGTTACAATAATTGGTGTCGAACTATTCTGTTAAAGTTTAGTATGTGGATACCCTATGATTTATTTTACTCGATGAATAGGTAAATTTTTTTAATGTATAATTTATTTTAATTTTGATGTGATTATTTAAGGTTAGTGTATTAATGTTTTTTTGGATGCAAAGATTTAGAGACGTTTGATATGACTATTGTGTGATAATAGAGATTTTTATCAAAATGTGATATTTTTGTATAGTTCTACACGTTTTGATTGATTAAAAAATTTAAAAATATTTTACAGAATATATATTTTTTACACGGGTTATAAAATTTTTAGTTATAAATCCGTTACGCGGATTTTAGTTTTTTTTGTCTTTTACATGGGTTATAAAATTTTAAATTAAAAATAATTAATAAATAAATAGAAAAATTAAATTAGGTAATTTTTAAATATTTCACATAATATCTAATTTTGTTTTTTATACGGATTATGAAAATTTTAATTATTAACCCGCGTATAACGCGGGTCCTAATCTAGTATATATATATATATATATTAATATTAGTTTACTCTTTAGGATTTTGTTTACTATGTTAAAAAAAAAATTAACCATTAGCAAGGCCTTGACATGGTTCATGGATAATGGTGTACTCTTTTCATCCTCGTCCTTAACTTTCAACAAAACCTGCAAAACATCTTGACCGTTCCTTTCATTTCCCTTATCCATTCTCACTCGTTGATTAATAATCCGGTCTTTTTTTTTTTTTTTTTTTTATCAGCAGATTAATAATCCTGTCAACATAGAACTTTTGTAATGAATTCTGGCTCAATTGATAAAAAAATGGGCTAAAATACATACGCTTAACCAAACCCTGAAGATAAAACCGGCTCAATACCGGAAAAAAATCAGAGACATATTAGGCAAACAAAAAAAGTCGAGATCTTTTATTAATCAACCACAACAAGTGACTTATACTCATCTCTATCTATTACAGCCTCCATGATCATCATAGGATTAATCTCTCCATCATGTTCCAAAAACACTTTGATCAAATTCTTCGACCACCCACTTACCAAAGCCACTCCTTTCTTATTTCCTAGCACAGGCGTTGACCTCGAATGCCTCAGGTTCCAAAACACAATCTCCGGGACAGCTTCTCCGTACCCTTTCTCTCTGTACTTGCTCACAATCACCTCATAATCCGTTTGCCAAGACGAGGCTTGACCATAATACGTCGACGCTTGATCAAACTCCATATCACTGAACACAAACACCCTCTTGATCATCTCTTCCGGCTTCAGCTTCCCTTCTACGGCCACTCTCAGAATCAAATCAAACACTTTCTGAAAATCAGTGTTCATATCCCATTCCATTCTCTTCACGAATGCTGTTTTTGACCTCAAATCATCTCCTTCAACCAAATGTAGTTCAGGGTTTTGGCTAAACGTTATAAGCTTTCCTCTCCATGGCTCTTCTGATAGCTCAGATACGAGCAAACCAAGCGCCACGGAAACATCCATTGGATCGCCATTCATAGATCCCGAAACGTCACATATGGCCATGCAGTTCGACAAAGAACCTTTCGCTTTAAGGTCATCAACCATTCGTTTCCATTGCAGCTCAGCGACTTGTCCACCGTCTCCGCCATCTAAATCTCTTATTATCTCGTGAGGTAACACAGCCCCGGCGGCTAACTTTGTTTTCCCCATCTTCGCATCTTCAAGGTATTGCTGAAACCTCTTTGCATCGTGTTTCAAGAAAATCTCCTTGTACGACTTCATCGCCACTGATGCAACACGGTTGTACGGAAGATATTTCCAGTATCTCGCTCCCATGTATACTTCAGGGAGTTGAAGGGCTCTACGGAGGGGAACAAGAACTTGTTTCCTTAGCCGATCACGAACTCTGTACGCATAGTGAGCTTCTTCCACGTCTTCGTATTCCGGGCATAATTCTTTGGGAAAGATCTTCCTAGCAATACTCTCGCAGAGAAGAGTTGCTTTGTCGAACGATGAATCAAGCGATGGACACCATTTAGCCGCTAGAGAGATGTTGTTTCGTTGGCCGGATGCCAAAAAATGTAGGTCTCTCCTTAGTTGATTCGCGAATAGATCAGAGACACGTTCATGGAGAAACCTATAGTCTCCATCGTCAGTATATCTTGTAAATGCCTTCTTCCCCATTGAAACCTTCTTTTTCTTGCGCTCCAAGCTTGCTCTGGCTTTCTCCTCTTGGTTCTTCCTCTCTGCGTTCGCTACCCTCAGTTGCCTTGTTGCTGCCGGCCTGAATGTAAAACCACGGCGACCCCTTCCACGACCACGACCAAAACCACGACGACCCCTTCCACGACCACGACCAAAACTACGACCAGAGAATCGAGCTCTTCTACGTTGGGCTGCTGCGTCTATCGTATCGATCCATTCTGATCTCTGGATACTACGGATTTCAGATCCTTGTAGAAGCCGGTAAAGAATCTCCGGGAAATCTTTAAAATAGCCAAATTTGGAGAGGGATTCGAGGTTACAAGCTAGGGTTTTGGGATGGTGACCATGGAGCCACAACGCCGCCGTGTAAAACCCTTCTTTGTTAGATTTTCCAGTGCCCCGAACTCCACGAAGGTTACAGATAAGCTTAAGAGTGGTTAAGGCATCATGGTCCCAAGCATCCTGTAGCCTCTTCTCCAGAGATTCCTTGGGCGTGTAAGGAACAACGTGGAAGAAAAAGT
Source organism: Erysimum cheiranthoides (assembly GCA_011420285.2). Classification (NCBI taxonomy): domain Eukaryota; kingdom Viridiplantae; phylum Streptophyta; class Magnoliopsida; order Brassicales; family Brassicaceae; genus Erysimum; species Erysimum cheiranthoides. Next base: position 2,621,869 of record CM022177.2, read on the forward strand.
CGAGGCAAGGGTTACCTGAGGAGAGGTACGTGGCGGATCTATTCTCGGTGTAGCCCATCGGAGGTGACTTCTTTTTTCGAACTACTTTTCGCGGTTTAACAGATTTGACGATGTTGGCTTTAGTTGATTTCTTGACGACGTTTGAGACCTTTGCGACGCTGGGACGACAAGTGTCGATGTTTTTGAGGAGAGCTGCGAGGTACGTGGTGGGTCTATTCTCGGTTTGTCCCATCGGAGGTGAAGTGTTGACGTTTGAGACTGGACCAGAAGCTGTGATGGGTTGTGTGTTGGGTTGTGTGATGGGTTGTGTGTTGGGTTGTGTGATGGGTTGTGTGATGGGTTGTGTGTTGGGTTGTGTGATGGGTTTTGTGCGGGGTTTTGTGAGAGGAGCACATGAGTCTCGGATCTCGGGTGGACCAAGCAACGAAGAAGCCATGATTATTTAGAAATGATGAGACAGTGTGTCGAGAGAAGGAAGAGAGTTGAGAATCGATTATAGAGAATAGGAGCGATATTGGTTATTGAATAAAGGAGGCTGTAACCTAATATTTAAACTGTATAAGTTTCCAAAAAGTTGTTACAAAATATAAGGTAATTAAGATACGAGAATATCGGAGATGAAATGTTCTGAGATTTTTTTGCTAGATTCAGGCTTGGGGATCAAGTTTTCTTCTTTCTTTTTGTTTTTTTTCTGTCATAAATGATTTTAATAGCTGTTTACAACATGTGTAAATTTAGGTTTATTCCGTATGGTGAGAACTCTCTTTAGCTAAGAAATTAGCACTCTAAGAAATTATACAATATATATATATATATATATCTTTTTTAATTGGAGAATAATGTTTATTTGATATCTTACATTTCTCTTAAAATAAATAATATGCATCGGAAATAGGTAGTTCAATGTATATATAGTAGACTAAAAGATGAAATAAATTATGTTATTATAAGGTTTAATGAAATCAAAAGTTAAATTAATATTTTATTCATTTAAAGTTTATGTATGTTTTTTATAAAAATGTAACAAAATTAAATTTGTTAACAAAATGATAATATCATTTATTTTATTTTTATGTCAACCACATATAAATTAAAAATTAACTCCATAATATGATTTAATTTAAGGCATGATTTATTTTTAGTATAAGCAAAGCAATGGAACGTTAATGAATGATTGTTTTCTTTAATTTATTAAAGAAAAATTATAGCGAAACCCTTTAACAAAAAAAAGAAAAATTATAGCGTTGATGTGTGAAGTCTCGAAGTTCGAAGAAACTCTTCCAACTTTTATACATATAAAATTCTATATCTATGTTATTATATAAAATTTGGTTTATGTATAATAGTTGATATTTCATGTATAATCTATCTATATCTACTAATTCAACAGTCACTTTATCAATAACTGCACATCTATCTATTTGACACGTAAACTTTTGATGACGTGTCAATCCCACAATAATTTGCATATTATATTTTTACATCAATTTTAATTATTAATTTTTTTAAAATGTTTATTTGTCCATTATCTCTACCCCACTATCCTACTTTCTCTCTTTATATAAAAAAAAAACTGTATATTATTCTATCACGTTTACACTATAATTTTTTTGTTTTTTTTTCTTTTTTCTTAATACATTTGAATTAATATTTTGCTGAATTTTTGCAACTTCTATCCGTAATCAATTGAAATATTTTTATAAATTAATAAATTAGATTATTATAATTTTTTTTTATTTTTTTTTATCTTTAATTGCAACTTAAAGCCCCTACATAATAGGGTCCAAAATGCTAGTATATTACTAAATGAGCAGTCATCTCACCTGTAACTGCACATCTCTCTATCTGACACATAAGCCTTTTATGACGTGTTATTACCACATTAATTTGCACAATATATTTTTATATTAATTTTAATTGCTAAAAAAAATTAAAACTTTTATTTATCCATCATTCTCTCCCCACTATCTTTTCATCTCACGTTCTCTTTTTATTTTTTTTTAAAAACTGCATAATTTTTTTAAATTTCTTGAGGGTAAAAATTCATTGAGAGTAATTTTGTTTTCATTACCTTTACACATAGCTATTTACTTTTTTTTTTCTTAGTTTATTCGAATTACTATTTTGCTGAAAATTTTGCCTGATTTTAGAATATTTTTTTTATTGAAATATTTGTATAAATCATTAAATTGGATTATTATAGTTTTTTTTATCTCCAATTGCAATTTACTATTACATAGTAAGGGCCATAATGCTAGTAGTTGTATATTTTATATGTATAATAGTTGATATTTCATGTATACTTCATTTCAAATTTTATATGAATCGAAATCTATGTTTTTTTTTTATAACAAAAAAAGTTTGTATAGTTTTCTGAAAATATATTTTTTGAGTTGGGTATTTTGAAGGAATTTTCTCTTTTCATTTATCTTGTGAGAAACAAATCAAATTGTTTTATTGAAAGAAAAAAAAAACAAATTAAATTTGTATTTGTTAATTCTTGTTTAAAGGAAAAAAAAAAATAACAAAGAATGCGAAAGAAAAAGAAGAACTGTGACATCTTTTTGGGCAAAAAGAATTGTGAGTGACATCTAAAAAAACTAAAAGCAACAATAACGTGACAGAAGAATGAAGAGACACCGTTTTCACAAACTGACAAATTCTATTACCTTAAGTTAAGTTAAAGGTCCAGATTCTTCCCTTTTCCTCTTCTCTTCTCTCTGCTTCTCTCTGCTTCTCTCATTACCCATCAAGCAAGTACAAGAATCGAACTAGGTCACAACTATTTCGACTTTGATTCGCCAAATCCAGAATTTCGAGTGTTTAATTCTCCAAAAGATCAAATTTTTGGAGATGGGTCTCTGGGATTCTCTTCTTAATTGGCTCAGGAGGTAAAAGATTTCTTCTTTTCATTTGTTTTGCTGATTAATTTGGTTTATTAATCGTATAAAAAAAATAGTTTTTTTTGTTCTTCCATTGATGTTAGTTTGTAGTTATGGTTCTGGGTTTAGTTAAAACGTTCCCAAAAAAAACCAATTTTGATCACAAAGATTCAACAAAATGGTGTCACTTGTGTTATAAATTCTCAAACTTCTCTTGAGTTTCTTTGATTTCTTGGGATGTATCTTACATTGTTACATTATAGGAATTGGTTCTATGTTCTTGTGTATTAGTTAGCTTTAGTTGATTGAGATTTTAATCCATTCGTAGTATTGATACTTTGTGTGATGTTATTATGCATTATCAAGACTTGGTAGTGTGTTGATTTTGTTCATTTCTGTAGATTTTCGGTCTTTTCCGCTATTTGTATATCTCTGTATCCTCTATCAAAAATTTCGAAAATAGTATAAATACTTAACATTGTTACCAAAAAAAAAAATGACTTGGTACTGTCAAACAAATAAGGGGAAAAAAAGAGAATTGGTTTATGATCGAATTAGATTTGATTGTGTGTGTTGTTTTATATTGTTGTGTCAGCTTGTTTTTCAAACAAGAGATGGAGCTGTCACTCGTTGGACTTCAGAATGCTGGGAAGACTTCTCTTGTCAATGCCATTGCTGTGAGTAGAATCATTAGAGGTTTTAGTTAATAAGTAGTGTTTTCGAACAATCCTTCTCTTACGCGTTTTGCTTGTTGTTGTCTTTGGATTTGGTGAAGACTGGAGGTTATAGTGAAGATATGATACCAACTGTAGGATTTAACATGAGGAAAGTTACAAAGGAAATGTTACAATCAAGATTTGGGATCTTGGAGGACAACGAAGGTTTCGTACCATGTGGGAGCGTTATTGTCGTGGAGTTTCCGCCATTGTGTATATCTTTTTAAACCTTTTTCGATATGTTTTGAAGATCCCGTGTTACTATTTGGTACAAATCTTGATGGTTTATATTTCCAGGTATGTGATTGATGCTGCGGATCGAGATAGTGTACCGATATCAAGAAGTGAATTGAATGATCTGTTAACAAAACCGTCTTTAAATGGCATTCCTCTTTTGATTCTTGGCAACAAATCGATAAGTCTGAAGCTCTCTCTAAGCAAGCTTTGGTTGATCAACTGTAAGTTTCTTGTTCAAGTCCATTGAAACCGAATTGAATTCGGGTATATGACTTGGATTCTTTGGTGCAGAGGGCTGAATCTGTAACAGACAGAGAGGTTTGCTGTTACATGATCTCGGTAAGGACTCGATAAACATTGATGCGGTCATCGATTGGCTCATTAAGCACTCGAGAACCGCTAAATAAACAGACACAACAAGCTCATTCGTTTCATCGGTCCAGAGGAAAACAAAGCCTTGTTTTGGTTTCTTGATGTTGTTTTTATTTGTTGAGATCAATCAGATGTAAATCATCAGCTTTTGGTTTCTTCTTTTGGTTAAATCTTGTTTTACAATTCTTCAATGTTCAAATACTTTTGGTTTATGAACTACACACTCCAATTTTATTCAGCTCATGTAAATCAGAACCCGGTTTAATCCGGTTACATTCATAGTTTCCTTCGGATGCAAAATTGTAAATCCACTAGGATCTAACCCGCGGCCGCCCGCGGGACGATATTTTTTAGAATCCTTTGTATGTATTTTTATAATTGGTTAATGTTTTAAAAAATAGATTTAGATTGGTGGATGATATTAATTAAACGTACATAATTAGACGTAAGTTAGAATTGTGATTTTTTTTTCTTTGTGTGAATTAAAAGAGGACATGAGGCTAATCCTTAGGTTTCGCTACGATTTAACCCGCGGGCAGCCGCATGTATATATTCCTTTTATAAAATAAGGTAAAGTTTTTGATATATCTAATATTCTAAATTTGGTAGTGTTGACAAAATAAGAAATTGAAGATTTAACCCGTGTTGTAGCACCGTCTTAATGATATTTTAAAGTTATATAATATTGATTCTAACCCGTCCTCGTATATAACCCGTCCTGTTATGTAATTCATCCGGCTATATAACCCGTCCCGCTATATAACCCATTCTATGATATAAATACTTTTTATTTGAATTTATTTGAACTATTGTCTTAAACGTTTAAAAATAGATTTAAAAATTTATTACCAATTTATTGAGATTTCTTTAACTATTTAGATTTTTTAAAATTATATTAATTCTTTTTTCATTTCTATTAGATTGTTTTGATGCAATTATATAATAATAAAAATCTATACTATAAAATGATGTTTTAAAATATAAATTCCAATTTTGGTATTCTGCATAAATAATATTTTTAAAATTATCACAATTATAGTAATTATGGTGCGTAAATCTTATTATTATTTTTTTTTTTGCCTACCAAAAAAAAAAATCTTATTATTTTTTTTCCTGAAATTATTTTTTTTTAGCATATTTGTGTGAATCAAGAAGATAGTGGCATGGTACAAAACGTAAAGCATACTAATATACAGATAAGAAACCATGTAATCGTTACATAATAGAATTTTTATTAAAAAAACAAACTATTCTATAAGTAATTAGAAAAGAAGTATAAGGTCAAAGAAAAAGCAAAATCCTTGGCCCAAAAAAAAAAAAAAAAATCTGAAAAGAAAAGTGCGACAAAAAAACTATTTTGACCTAAATTTCTTTTACACCTCCGCTTCCTGAATCAATTGGGCAACAACAAAGGACTGCAAGACCTGCTGATTTTCGAGCTCTTCACCACCAGTACATCCGGTGATAGTACCTTCTGATGACGATTTCACTCTACCCAAGCCCCAAGGTTAATTGTCGTCTACCTATCAAATCCCTAATCAAGAGTCTCTTCAAATTCATTCTGTCGATGTGATTATATAATCGAGCAATTAGTGAAGTAGGTGAGAATTTTGGTGAATAATATTTACCCATTTCATCTTCGATTATTTCATGGGTAAGAGATCTCGTTTTCGTGTTCTTTTTCATCAAGTTTCGTGAGATAACCCCAAGCAAGTATAGATCACTCAAGTAATTTAAATTGTAACATGAATTTTCCTTAGAAGATATGCTTTGGTTTTTGGCGAGTCTGGTCCTTCTTTTTAACGATTTTGATGTTCATGCAAAACTGAAATTTGTTTCATTGAGTATTATGCTGTTTATCCACTTGTTGATTTTGTAGCCGCATTGCCATTTTGAATTTATCATTAGTATCTAGTTCGGTTCAGGGATCAACAATTACTAATTTATTATTCCATTTTGTTGTAGCTGTTGAGCTCTCGGTATGCAGGAAATGATATGAGGCTTTTGAGACCTCACTCTCTGGGTACTATGAGCTAATCATCTTCAATGTCTTCGAAGTCGTCATCCCTACAAAAAAAAAAGCATCAGGTGACCGTTTTCTTCAATCTTACAACATATGAATTTTCAATCTTACAAAAAAAGTACCTATTATTGGAATAGTAATGCTCATCGTGTTAAATCCATGGACATATGAAATAATTTGGGACTGCCTTTTAGATTTACTTAGTGTGAAATCAAAGAAAAATTTTCTAGCATTCAATTTAACGGACTATGAAAATCTTATGTCTTAATCGTAACTTTGTATTTATTTAGTATCTCAGGAAGTGCAGGATAATATTTTTGGAAACATCTTAAAGAAGGATATGGCAAGATGCTCACCATATGAGCCTAAAATTACCAAAAATATACGTTTCCTATTGAAATGATTTATTAGCTTTAAGAATTTTCAGAAAAAATTGTAAAGCATATGAGTAGTTTGAATTTAGTTAATAAATTAAATCGTATAAATG
>CM022177.2:2645268-2767194 GCA_011420285.2 Erysimum cheiranthoides
TGCCTCCCGGAATTACTTGGCAAAGGTCTCGCATCAAGCTTCCATCTGTTCTACTTAAAGACTATGTTGTTACTCCTGTACACTCTTCTTCTCACGCTCTCGCACCTGGTCTCTCCGATTCAATGTCTTCGACTACGGCCTCTGGTACGATTCTTTACCCTATTACTAAGTTTCTCTCTAACGCGGGTTTTTCCGCCAATCATCTTGCTTTCATGGCTGCGATCTTAGACAGCAATGAGCCTAAACATTTTAAAGATGCTGCTAAGATCAAGGAGTGGTGTGATGCTGAATGAAGAAAGAATTGATGCTCTGGAAGCTAATCACACTTGGGATATTACCGACTTACCTCCAGGAAAGAAAGCTATCAATAGCAAGTGGATTTACAAATTAAAATTTCGTGCCGATGGTTCACTTGAACGTCACAAAGCTCGTCTTGTTGCCATGGGAAATAATCAGAAAGAGGGTGTGGATTTCAAAGAAACATTTGCTCTGGTGGCAAAGATGACAACTGTACGTTCTCTTCTCGGAGTTGCCGCGGCAAAAAGAATGGAAGTTCACCAAATGGATGTCCATAACGCTTTTCTTCACGGCGATCTTGAAGAAGAGTCCTACATGAAACTTCCACCGGGATTTAAATCTTCTGATCCATCTAAAGTGTGCGATTTGCGCAAGTCCTTGTATGGTTTTAACAAGCACCACGGTGCTGGTTTTCCAAGCTTTCGACTACTCTTCGTGACTTCGGTTTTAAACAAAGCTATCAAGACTACTCTTGTTCACCTTAAACCGCGGCACCACAGTTATTCACATGCTAGTTTATGTTGATGATTTCGTCATCGCCGGAAACAACTTAGAGGCCATCAACCATTTTAAAGAACAACTGAGCAAGTGCTTTCATATGAAGGACCTTGGTAAGTTAAAGTATTTTCTCGGTATCGAAGTTTCTCGTGGGAAAGATGGTTTCCGCTTGTCTCAACGCAGATATACTCTTGATATCATCAATGAGGCTGGCTTGTTAGGCACCAAACCAGCTCTGACTCCTATGGAACTAAACCATAAACTTGCTTCGGTGACGGGCCCTGCGTATGAAGATCCGGAGCGGTATCGCCGTTTGGTTGGACGGTTTATTTACTTGACTATCACACGTCCGGATCTAAGCTATCCAGTACACATTCTCTCGCAGTTTATGTCGTCTCCACTTGTGGCTCACTGGGAAGCGGCACTTCGTCTAGTTCGATATCTCAAAGGCTCTCCTGATCAAGGTATTCTACTTCGATCCGACAGTCCCTTGACACTCACTGCCTATTGCGACTCTGATCTTTCTGCATGCCCGCGAACTCGTCGCTCCTTGTCAGCCTACGTCGTCTTCCTCGGAGATTCTCCTATCTCTTGGAAAACAAAGAAACAAGATACTGTGTCTAGCTCCTCCGCCGAAGCAGAATATCGAGCTATGGCTTACACTCTTAAGGAACTTAAGTGGTTAAAGGGACTCATGGAAGACCTTGGTGTTGCTCAAACTACTCCCATACCTCTGTACTGCGACAGTCAGGCCGCAATTCACATCGCTGCGAATCCAGTTTTCTATGAGCGCACGAAACACATCGAACGTGATTGTTATCAAGTTCGAGACGCCATTCAAGACAAGCTCATTACTACTGTCCACATTTCTACTCATGATCAAGTTGCTGATCTGTTGACAAAAGCCTTGCCAGCTCCACAATTTCAGAAACTTTTGTCCACGTTAGGTGTCTCTGATTTCGTCGCACCAACGTGAGGGGGTATAGGATATATGTCAATATTCCAAATCCTGTATTTATTAAGATACGATATTATCTTGTTGGCCAAGTCTTTATGTGTATATATACCTTGTAACTATGTTGAATATAGACAAGAGATTCATTCTACCTTAACTTATTACAGATGTCTTAAGCTTAGTTTGTAAATCAGCCCAATTACCATCCTCGATGTAGTTGATGCGTCATTATTGCCTCAACGTGAGATTTAGAGTTAAAAGCCAAGCGGTCGTCCGTAGGATCAGTCTGTGAATAGAAACGAAAACAGAGCACAGAGAAGAGAAAAGATTGAAGCTTTATGTCATTCTTGCTTAAAGGTTTTCAATACACATTGCAGAGTATATAAAGGAGAAGAAGAAGATTCTAGATGACCTAATAGGATAAGCAATGAGGTGTCAAGAGACAGCTCATGAGTCGAGATTTGACAGTGATGCAAAACGGTTCTCCAATTGGATTTGCTGAGCTGTTATCGTCTTCTTCTTCTCACGCACAGGGTGTGTGCTCGTCTTCTTCTTCTCACGCACAAGGTGTGTGCTTTCTCTGTTCTCAGTCAATCCAGCCGTTGTTCTTCTTGACTGACTTTTGGGCTTCAAATGGGCTTCTCTTTTGTGTTGAAGGGCTGAGTAGACTTGGGCTATGTTGTCAGCCTTGATACAGTCGTGTACGACATGTCTGTTGAGATAAAGTTATCTGTGATTACTGCATCCGAGAACCATTGCTGAAGAGGAGCCTAAACCAGCGATTGTTGAGTGTCTCGTAGGCTTGGAACTCTGTTACAATATAGGAAGTCTAGTTGCTTGAAAAGTTGTACAACAGTTTTGAATTTGGTACAAAAATCTAAATCATTACTCAAAATGTTTTTTTTTCTTTTTCTTTTTTGATAATTATCTTCAACGTGTCTTCAGGGACACTAAACACGAATGTGAAAAGATCTGTTTCACCAGACAATACAAAACTATATTATCTTAAAATAAATAATACTTGTGTGACAAGTCAAACATACTTGTCCCGATGGTTACAAAACATTAATGTGTGTATTGGTTAAGTTAGATGATGTGTCATAAAATTCGTCCTATTGGCAATGCATATTTTTTTATCTTGAGTGTGTCTTCATATTTGCAAGATAATAACAATTAGCATATGAATTATTTTTGAAATTCATATTAAACTTATTACACTTGAGAACATCTAAATTCAGGAAATTGAAAATTCTGTATTAATATAGATCGTTTTCAAAAGTAACCATTTTTAATAAATTATTTAAGAATATAGCACTATAATATTACAAATTAAGTAACACAATTAGGTGATGAAATGTCTCCAAACTTCTTCACACTTATTTTTAGTGACGGTTAAAGGCCCAAATAACTAAAAAGGCCCAGACACGTAAATCGTAGAATCTCATCCAACGGTTATAATCAACCGATATCCACGATAGTAATATACACCGCACCGTAGTCTATAACATCTACTTCGTCTTCTCCAATGTTCTGGAGTCAGACGAACAAGATAACGAAGAACAGTCTAGACGTGTGGATAAATACTTTTAACACTCAAATATATACACATCTCTAGTAACAAGCTTAGCTAAAGGCAAAAGATTGAAGAATATGGCAGACGGAGGAATATTCTTGTATCCATTTAGAAGATTCCAAGAATGGTCAAGATCAACGGCTCTGATTGATTGGATGGAATCTTCAAATTCTCATATCTTCAAGATCAACGTTCCTGGTTACAACAAAGATGACATAAAAGTTCAGATTGAAGAAGGAAACATTTTGAGTATAAGAGGAGAAGGAATAAAGGAAGATAAGAAAGAGAATTTGGTGTGGCATGTGGCGGAGAGAGAAGCTTTTTCCGGTAAAGGTGAGTTTTTACGGCGGATTGAGTTGCCGGAGAATGTTAAATTCGATCATATTAAAGCTTACGTGGAGAATGGTGTTCTTACTGTTGTTGTTCCTAAGGATACGTCATCGAAATCGTCTAAAATTAGGAATGTTAATATTACTAGTAAGCTCTGATGTTTAAACCGGATGAAACCGGTTTTTGGTTTTTGTAAGATGAATAAAAATAGACTTTGTACTTTCATAAATCCAATAAAGTATGTAATGTGTAGGAATATTTTAACAATTATAGACAGATTAGGCATCTGGCATCCAATTGTGATGTTTTTTACTGCGATTACAAAAAGAATTAATAATTAAAAAAATTTGCATAATATTTTTGTAAAACGAAAATGCAAGATTTACATTTTCTACTAAAAAAATACAAATAAAATTTTATTATGTAAAAGAATAACTATATAGATTCTGATTAATAATACATATAATGATAAAATTGTGTTTTGTACAAAAAAAATTAATAATCAAAAAAATTTGCATAATATATTTTTTTTTTTCAACATTTGGGCCACAATTAGCCGGTCCATTAGGACTAATTTCTACAATTAAATTGTAGAGTCGGGAACTCGATCCCTGGTGTGATGGTGTCTGACTTCTGTGGACTTATCATTTGCCACTAGAGCCGTCAGATCACTTCACATTTGCATAATAATCTTATTTAGATAAAATGCAAGAAAAATATAAATAAAATTTCATTATCGAAAAAATATGAAAACCAAGAAGAACCCACAAGGCTGAAGATTAATTAAATCACCCGGAAGCTTTGACTTTAACCGGCTTAAACCGGTTTCTGATTTTCATGAACCGAATAAAATTAGACTTGTGTACCAGTACTTTATTAAGCAAACAAGTACGTTTACCAAAATGAAACAAGATGCTGATGGATTTACATCACCAGGAAGCTATGAATTTAACCGGCTTAAACCGGTTTCTGATTTTCATGAACCGAATAAAATTGGATTATGTACCAGTACTTCATTAATCAAACAAGAACGTTTACCAAAACGAAAAAAGATGCTAATCCCTATACTATTAAAATAGAAGTACAAAATCTTGCATCCCATATGATTTAACTCAATTGCCCCTAACGTTAGCAACACAATGAAGAATCATTAAGGGTATTTACGGTAGTTAATGACAATTAGGATAAACGGGTCGGGGCAAAATTAAAATTGACCCGAAATTAAGGAAAATGGATACTCATCCATTGGGTTAAACCCATTCTAACTCGGGTCGAAGAGTTTCCATTTCAAGTTTAGTGTCAACGAAGCTGGAATATCCGCTTCTTTCTCATGTCAAATTAATTCAAATCCTAACCAAATATTGAAATCTAAACTTAATATTCTTAAAACAATCGCATATTCCTTAATCATAGTGAATATTAACTACCTAATTAACACTTCCTAATTTATCTCTACCATTATAAATCCAATTATTATCAAATCCAAACTAAATATTCAGAATTCTAATTTTTTCCGTAATCTTAGTCACTATTCGTTAAGCAATTAAAACGAATCAAGTTTGTTATCTCCTAATTTCCGGTGATTCCCTTACTTACCTTATTTATACCTAAATCACATCAATTTAAACTAATATTTACTCACGATGATTAATATTTTCAACAAATCAAGCGAGCTGTATCTCCTAATTTCGTGTGATTCTCTTAGTCGTATCTTTTTTTTAGCAACTCACCAAGATATACACATACCTTCTAAATCTTAAACCTAGAGGCATACATTCACTATAAATACCAAACTTCTATCAACAATTGTATTCATCCACATCATTCCTCTCTTAGATACTTTCCCCTTTAGTCTACTGTATCAATGGCTGCTTCCTTTGTATTCCTCAGATATGTCAAGCCGTACAAGACAGCTTGGCGAGCCGAGTCGAAGTGAGGGTCATTCATACCTGGAGATCATACACAACAAAGCAACAAAGTTTGGTGAGACCTTCGACATGATCTTGGGTGGCATGCAAGTAAGATCCTGAAATTCTTTAGTTCTCTATTTAAAACAACATTTGTTAACTAATATATTTCTTTCCAGGGTACAAAGATTCATGCTCCAAACCACCGATGGTTTCACACATGTTTCCGAGTTCAAAACAACATGGAAGATAAGAGTCAAGATCGTGCATACATGGAAGCAATATACCACATACACTGGAGAGACAATAGAGGATAATATTGGCTGATTCTACAGTAAGTTTCTCTCATTTTTCTTATAACTTTAAAAATATTTCCTTCAAACAACATATAACTTACAAGTTTTAACAACATAGGCACTCACAGATGAAGATAATGTCAAGATCAACAAAAATACTTATTCACCTTAATTCACCTTAATAATAAGGTACCATAATTCACCTTTTTATTTTTACATCTATATATAAGTGAATTCTGTTTTTATTTTATTTTACATTCAAATTACTAATAGAGATGATTGTTTTGAACTTATCTTTCATCTAAAAATTCCAGAGTTTACAAGATTAGACTAATGTAAGTTTATCCTAACCTGCCTTATGATTATTTCAATGGAGTTCAAATTAATATGTCAAAGTTATATTACGTCAATGTTTTGCTTTGCGAGGCACTCACAGATGAAGATACTGTCGAGATCAACAAAAATTCTTACTCTTAAAGGTGATTCAGAAATATATAGATCTATTCATTCAACTTATCATGTTTGCATAATGAAACAATTCTCTTATAAATTAAACTTTGCTTTTTTAAAAAAATTCATTACTACTCATTTATACGATTTAATTTATTAACTAAATTCAAACTACTCATATGCTTTACAATTTTTTCTGAAAATTCTTAAAGCTAATAAATCATTTCAATAGGAAACGTATATTTTTGGTAATTTTAGGCTCATATGGTGAGCATCTTGCCATATCCTTCTTTAAGATGTTTCCAAAAATATTATCCTGCACTTCCTGAGATACTAAATAAATACAAAGTTACGATTAAGACATAAGATTTTCATAGTCCGTTAAATTGAATGCTAGAAAAATTTTTCTTTGATTTCACACTAAGTAAATCTAAAAGGCAGTCCCAAATTATTTCATATGTCCATGGATTTAACACGATGAGCATTATTATTCCAATAATAGGTACTTTTTTTGTAAGATTGAAAATTCATATGTTGTAAGATTGAAGAAAACGGTCACCTGATGCTTTTTTTTTTGTAGGGATGACGACTTCGAAGACATTGAAGATGATTAGCTCATAGTACCCAGAGAGTGAGGTCTCAAAAGCCTCATATCATTTCCTGCATTACCGAGAGCTCAACAGCTACAACAAAATGGAATAATAAATTAGTAATTGTTGATCCCTGAACCGAACTAGATACTAATGATAAATTCAAAATGGCAATGCGGCTACAAAATCAACAAGTGGATAAACAGCATAATACTCAATGAAACAAATTTCAGTTTTGCATGAACATCAAAATCGTTAAAAAGAAGGACCAGACTCGCCAAAAACCAAAGCATATCTTCTAAGGAAAATTCATGTTACAATTTAAATTACTTGAGTGATCTATACTTGCTTGGGGTTATCTCACGAAACTTGATGAAAAAGAACACGAAAACGAGATCTCTTACCCATGAAATAATCGAAGATGAAATGGGTAAATATTATTCACCAAAATTCTCACCTACTTCACTAATTGCTCGATTATATAATCACATCGACAGAATGAATTTGAAGAGACTCTTGATTAGGGACTTGATAGGTAGACGACAATTAACCTTGGGGCTTGGGTAGAGTGAAATCGTCATCAGAAGGTACTATCACCGGATGTACTGGTGGTGAAGAGCTCGAAAATCAGCAGGTCTTGCAGTCCTTTGTTGTTGCCCAATTGATTCAGGAAGCGGAGGTGTAAAAGAAATTTAGGTCAAAATAGTTTTTTTGTCGCACTTTTCTTTTCAGATTTTTTTTTTTTTTTTGGGCCAAGGATTTTGCTTTTTCTTTGACCTTATACTTCTTTTCTAATTACTTATAGAATAGTTTGTTTTTTTAATAAAAATTCTATTATGTAACGATTACATGGTTTCTTATCTGTATATTAGTATGCTTTACGTTTTGTACCATGCCACCTATCTTCTTGATTCACACAAATATGCTAAAAAAAAATAATTTCAGGAAAAAAAATAATAAGATTTTTTTTTTTGGTAGGCAAAAAAAAAAATAATAATAATAAGATTTACGCAACCATAATTACTATAATTGTGATAATTTTAAAAATATTATTTATGCAGAATACCAAAATTGGAATTTATATTTTAAAACATCATTTTATAGTATAGATTTTTATTATTATATAATTGCATCAAAACAATCTAATAGAAATGAAAAAAGAATTAATATAATTTTAAAAAATCTAAATAGTTAAAGAAATCTCAATAAATTGGTAATAAATTTTTAAATCTATATTTTTAAACGTTTAAGACAATAGTTCAAATAAATTCAAATAAAAAGTATTATATATCATAGAATGGGTTATATAGCGGGACGGGTTATATAGCCGGATGAATTACATAACAGGACGGGTTATATACGAGGACGGGTTAGAATCAATATTATATAACTTTAAAATATCATTAAGACGGTGCTACAACACGGGTTAAATCTTCAATTTCTTATTTTGTCAACACTACCAAATTTAGAATATTAGATATATCAAAAACTTTACCTTATTTTATAAAAGGAATATATACATGCGGCTGCCCGCGGGTTAAATCGTAGCGAAACCTAAGGATTAGACTCATGTCCTATTTTAATTCACACAAAGAAAAAAAAATAACAATTCTAACTTACGTCTAATTATGTACGTTTAATTAATATCATCCACCAATCTAAATCTATTTTTTAAAACATTAACCAATTATAAAAATACATACAAAGGATTCTAAAAAAATATCGTCCCGCGGCGGCCGCGGGTTAGATCCTAGTGGATTTACAATTTTGCATCCGAAGGAAACTATGAATGTAACCGGATTAAACCGGGTTCTGATTTACATGAGCTGAATAAAATTGGAGTGTGTAGTTCATAAACCAAAAGTATTTGAACATTGAAGAATTGTAAAACAAGATTTAAACCAAAAGAAGAAACCAAAAGCTGATGATTTACATCTGATTGATTCTCAACAAATAAAAACAACATCAAGAAACCAAAACAAGGCTTTGTTTTCCTCTGGACCGATGAAACGAATGAGCTTGTTGTGTCTGTTTATTTAGCGGTTCTCGAGTGCTTAATGAGCCAATCGATGACCGCATCAATGTTTATCGAGTCCTTACACGAGATCATGTAACAGCAAACCTCTCTGTCTGTTACAGATTCAAGCCCTCTGCACCAAAAGAATCCAAGTCATATACCCGAATTCAATTCGGTTTCAATGGACTTGAAACAAGAAACTTACAGTTGATCAACCAAAGCTTGCTTAGAGAGAGCTTCAGACTTATCGATTTTGTTGCCAAGAATCAAAAGAGGAATGCCATTTAAAGACGGTTTTGTTAACAGATCATTCAATTCACTTCTTGATATCGGTACACTATCTCGATCCGCAGCATCAATCACATACCTGGAAATATAAACCATCAAGATTTGTACCAAATAGTAACACGGGATCTTCAAAACATATCGAAAAAGGTTTAAAAAGATATACACAATGGCGGAAACTCCACGACAATAACGCTCCCACATGGTACGAAACCTTCGTTGTCCTCCAAGATCCCAAATCTTGATTGTAACATTTCCTTTTGTAACTTTCCTCATGTTAAATCCTACAGTTGGTATCATATCTTCACTATAACCTCCAGTCTTCACCAAATCCAAAGACAACAACAAGCAAAACGCGTAAGAGAAGGATTGTTCGAAAACACTACTTATTAACTAAAACCTCTAATGATTCTACTCACAGCAATGGCATTGACAAGAGAAGTCTTCCCAGCATTCTGAAGTCCAACGAGTGACAGCTCCATCTCTTGTTTGAAAAACAAGCTGACACAACAAATATAAAACAACACACACAATCAAAATCTAATTCGATCATAAACCAATTCTCTTTTTTTCCCCTTATTTGTTTGACAGTACCAAGTCATTTTTTTTTTGGTAACAATGTTAAGTATTTATACTATTTTCGAAATTTTTGATAGAGGATACAGAGATATACAAATAGCGGAAAAGACCGAAAATCTACAGAAATGAACAAAATCAACACACTACCAAGTCTTGATAATGCATAATAACATCACACAAAGTATCAATACTACGAATGGATTAAAATCTCAATCAACTAAAGCTAACTAATACACAAGAACATAGAACCAATTCCTATAATGTAACAATGTAAGATACATCCCAAGAAATCAAAGAAACTCAAGAGAAGTTTGAGAATTTATAACACAAGTGACACCATTTTGTTGAATCTTTGTGATCAAAATTGGTTTTTTTGGGAACGTTTTAACTAAACCCAGAACCATAACTACAAACTAACATCAATGGAAGAACAAAAAAAACTATTTTTTTTATACGATTAATAAACCAAATTAATCAGCAAAACAAATGAAAAGAAGAAATCTTTTTACCTCCTGAGCCAATTAAGAAGAGAATCCCAGAGACCCATCTCCAAAAATTTGATCTTTTGGAGAATTAAACACTCGAAATTCTGGATTTGGCGAATCAAAGTCGAAATAGTTGTGACCTAGTTCGATTCTTGTACTTGCTTGATGGGTAATGAGAGAAGCAGAGAGAAGCAGAGAGAAGAGAAGAGGAAAAGGGAAGAATCTGGACCTTTAACTTAACTTAAGGTAATAGAATTTGTCAGTTTGTGAAAACGGTGTCTCTTCATTCTTCTGTCACGTTATTGTTGCTTTTAGTTTTTTTAGATGTCACTCACAATTCTTTTTGCCCAAAAAGATGTCACAGTTCTTCTTTTTCTTTCGCATTCTTTGTTATTTTTTTTTTTCCTTTAAACAAGAATTAACAAATACAAATTTAATTTGTTTTTTTTTTCTTTTCAATAAAACAATTTGATTTGTTTCTCACAAGATAAATGAAAAGAGAAAATTCCTTCAAAAATACCCAACTCAAAAAATATATTTTCAGAAAACTATACAAACTTTTTTTGTTATAAAAAAAAAACATAGATTTCGATTCAATATAAAATTTGAAATGAAGTATACATGAAATATCAACTATTATACATATAAAATATACAACTACTAGCATTATGGCCCTTACTATGTAATAGTAAATTGCAATTGGAGATAAAAAAAACTATAATAATCCAATTTAATGATTTATACAAATATTTCAATAAAAAAAATATTCTAAAATCAGGCAAAATTTTCAGCAAAATAGTAATTCGAATAAACTAAGAAAAAAAAAAGTAAATAGCTATGTGTAAAGGTAATGAAAACAAAATTACTCTCAATGAATTTTTACCTCAAGAAATTTAAAAAAATTATGCAGTTTTTTAAAAAAAAATAAAAAGAGAACGTGAGATGAAAAGATAGTGGGGAGAGAATGATGGATAAATAAAAGTTTTAATTTTTTTTAGCAATTAAAATTAATATAAAAATATATTGTGCAAATTAATGTGGTAATAACACGTCATAAAAGGCTTATGTGTCAGATAGAGAGATGTGCAGTTACAGGTGAGATGACTGCTCATTTAGTAATATACTAGCATTTTGGACCCTATTATGTAGGGGCTTTAAGTTGCAATTAAAGATAAAAAAAAATAAAAAAAAATTATAATAATCTAATTTATTAATTTATAAAAATATTTCAATTGATTACGGATAGAAGTTGCAAAAATTCAGCAAAATATTAATTCAAATGTATTAAGAAAAAAGAAAAAAAAACAAAAAAATTATAGTGTAAACGTGATAGAATAATATACAGTTTTTTTTTATATAAAGAGAGAAAGTAGGATAGTGGGGTAGAGATAATGGACAAATAAACATTTTAAAAAAATTAATAATTAAAATTGATGTAAAAATATAATATGCAAATTATTGTGGGATTGACACGTCATCAAAAGTTTACGTGTCAAATAGATAGATGTGCAGTTATTGATAAAGTGACTGTTGAATTAGTAGATATAGATAGATTATACATGAAATATCAACTATTATACATAAACCAAATTTTATATAATAACATAGATATAGAATTTTATATGTATAAAAGTTGGAAGAGTTTCTTCGAACTTCGAGACTTCACACATCAACGCTATAATTTTTCTTTTTTTTGTTAAAGGGTTTCGCTATAATTTTTCTTTAATAAATTAAAGAAAACAATCATTCATTAACGTTCCATTGCTTTGCTTATACTAAAAATAAATCATGCCTTAAATTAAATCATATTATGGAGTTAATTTTTAATTTATATGTGGTTGACATAAAAATAAAATAAATGATATTATCATTTTGTTAACAAATTTAATTTTGTTACATTTTTATAAAAAACATACATAAACTTTAAATGAATAAAATATTAATTTAACTTTTGATTTCATTAAACCTTATAATAACATAATTTATTTCATCTTTTAGTCTACTATATATACATTGAACTACCTATTTCCGATGCATATTATTTATTTTAAGAGAAATGTAAGATATCAAATAAACATTATTCTCCAATTAAAAAAGATATATATATATATATATATTGTATAATTTCTTAGAGTGCTAATTTCTTAGCTAAAGAGAGTTCTCACCATACGGAATAAACCTAAATTTACACATGTTGTAAACAGCTATTAAAATCATTTATGACAGAAAAAAAACAAAAAGAAAGAAGAAAACTTGATCCCCAAGCCTGAATCTAGCAAAAAAATCTCAGAACATTTCATCTCCGATATTCTCGTATCTTAATTACCTTATATTTTGTAACAACTTTTTGGAAACTTATACAGTTTAAATATTAGGTTACAGCCTCCTTTATTCAATAACCAATATCGCTCCTATTCTCTATAATCGATTCTCAACTCTCTTCCTTCTCTCGACACACTGTCTCATCATTTCTAAATAATCATGGCTTCTTCGTTGCTTGGTCCACCCGAGATCCGAGACTCATGTGCTCCTCTCACAAAACCCCGCACAAAACCCATCACACAACCCAACACACAACCCATCACACAACCCATCACACAACCCAACACACAACCCATCACACAACCCAACACACAACCCATCACAGCTTCTGGTCCAGTCTCAAACGTCAACACTTCACCTCCGATGGGACAAACCGAGAATAGACCCACCACGTACCTCGCAGCTCTCCTCAAAAACATCGACACTTGTCGTCCCAGCGTCGCAAAGGTCTCAAACGTCGTCAAGAAATCAACTAAAGCCAACATCGTCAAATCTGTTAAACCGCGAAAAGTAGTTCGAAAAAAGAAGTCACCTCCGATGGGCTACACCGAGAATAGATCCGCCACGTACCTCTCCTCAGGTAACCCTTGCCTCGACTTTTTCTTCCACGTTGTTCCTTACACGCCCAAGGAATCTCTGGAGAAGAGGCTACAGGATGCTTGGGACCATGATGCCTTAACCACTCTTAAGCTTATCTGTAACCTTCGTGGAGTTCGGGGCACTGGAAAATCTAACAAAGAAGGGTTTTACACGGCGGCGTTGTGGCTCCATGGTCACCATCCCAAAACCCTAGCTTGTAACCTCGAATCCCTCTCCAAATTTGGCTATTTTAAAGATTTCCCGGAGATTCTTTACCGGCTTCTACAAGGATCTGAAATCCGTAGTATCCAGAGATCAGAATGGATCGATACGATAGACGCAGCAGCCCAACGTAGAAGAGCTCGATTCTCTGGTCGTAGTTTTGGTCGTGGTCGTGGAAGGGGTCGTCGTGGTTTTGGTCGTGGTCGTGGAAGGGGTCGCCGTGGTTTTACATTCAGGCCGGCAGCAACAAGGCAACTGAGGGTAGCGAACGCAGAGAGGAAGAACCAAGAGGAGAAAGCCAGAGCAAGCTTGGAGCGCAAGAAAAAGAAGGTTTCAATGGGGAAGAAGGCATTTACAAGATATACTGACGATGGAGACTATAGGTTTCTCCATGAACGTGTCTCTGATCTATTCGCGAATCAACTAAGGAGAGACCTACATTTTTTGGCATCCGGCCAACGAAACAACATCTCTCTAGCGGCTAAATGGTGTCCATCGCTTGATTCATCGTTCGACAAAGCAACTCTTCTCTGCGAGAGTATTGCTAGGAAGATCTTTCCCAAAGAATTATGCCCGGAATACGAAGACGTGGAAGAAGCTCACTATGCGTACAGAGTTCGTGATCGGCTAAGGAAACAAGTTCTTGTTCCCCTCCGTAGAGCCCTTCAACTCCCTGAAGTATACATGGGAGCGAGATACTGGAAATATCTTCCGTACAACCGTGTTGCATCAGTGGCGATGAAGTCGTACAAGGAGATTTTCTTGAAACACGATGCAAAGAGGTTTCAGCAATACCTTGAAGATGCGAAGATGGGGAAAACAAAGTTAGCCGCCGGGGCTGTGTTACCTCACGAGATAATAAGAGATTTAGATGGCGGAGACGGTGGACAAGTCGCTGAGCTGCAATGGAAACGAATGGTTGATGACCTTAAAGCGAAAGGTTCTTTGTCGAACTGCATGGCCATATGTGACGTTTCGGGATCTATGAATGGCGATCCAATGGATGTTTCCGTGGCGCTTGGTTTGCTCGTATCTGAGCTATCAGAAGAGCCATGGAGAGGAAAGCTTATAACGTTTAGCCAAAACCCTGAACTACATTTGGTTGAAGGAGATGATTTGAGGTCAAAAACAGCATTCGTGAAGAGAATGGAATGGGATATGAACACTGATTTTCAGAAAGTGTTTGATTTGATTCTGAGAGTGGCCGTAGAAGGGAAGCTGAAGCCGGAAGAGATGATCAAGAGGGTGTTTGTGTTCAGTGATATGGAGTTTGATCAAGCGTCGACGTATTATGGTCAAGCCTCGTCTTGGCAAACGGATTATGAGGTGATTGTGAGCAAGTACAGAGAGAAAGGGTACGGAGAAGCTGTCCCGGAGATTGTGTTTTGGAACCTGAGGCATTCGAGGTCAACGCCTGTGCTAGGAAATAAGAAAGGAGTGGCTTTGGTAAGTGGGTGGTCGAAGAATTTGATCAAAGTGTTTTTGGAACATGATGGAGAGATTAATCCTATGATGATCATGGAGGCTGTAATAGATAGAGATGAGTATAAGTCACTTGTTGTGGTTGATTAATAAAAGATCTCGACTTTTTTTGTTTGCCTAATATGTCTCTGATTTTTTTCCGGTATTGAGCCGGTTTTATCTTCAGGGTTTGGTTAAGCGTATGTATTTTAGCCCATTTTTTTATCAATTGAGCCAGAATTCATTACAAAAGTTCTATGTTGACAGGATTATTAATCTGCTGATAAAAAAAAAAAAAAAAAAAAGACCGGATTATTAATCAACGAGTGAGAATGGATAAGGGAAATGAAAGGAACGGTCAAGATGTTTTGCAGGTTTTGTTGAAAGTTAAGGACGAGGATGAAAAGAGTACACCATTATCCATGAACCATGTCAAGGCCTTGCTAATGGTTAATTTTTTTTTAACATAGTAAACAAAATCCTAAAGAGTAAACTAATATTAATATATATATATATATACTAGATTAGGACCCGCGTTATACGCGGGTTAATAATTAAAATTTTCATAATCCGTATAAAAAACAAAATTAGATATTATGTGAAATATTTAAAAATTACCTAATTTAATTTTTCTATTTATTTATTAATTATTTTTAATTTAAAATTTTATAACCCATGTAAAAGACAAAAAAAACTAAAATCCGCGTAACGGATTTATAACTAAAAATTTTATAACCCGTGTAAAAAATATATATTCTGTAAAATATTTTTAAATTTTTTAATCAATCAAAACGTGTAGAACTATACAAAAATATCACATTTTGATAAAAATCTCTATTATCACACAATAGTCATATCAAACGTCTCTAAATCTTTGCATCCAAAAAAACATTAATACACTAACCTTAAATAATCACATCAAAATTAAAATAAATTATACATTAAAAAAATTTACCTATTCATCGAGTAAAATAAATCATAGGGTATCCACATACTAAACTTTAACAGAATAGTTCGACACCAATTATTGTAACATATACACCAATGGAAACATAAGGATTTCATTGGAAGAAAGTGGTAAATGTTGGAGAGAGAAAAAGAGGTTGTTAGTTTTGCAATTGACTCAAATTAGGGGGTCTATTTTTGTAAGTACCCCCTAAAATAATTAGGTTTTGATCAAAACTTATTTTATCATACGATGATAGTTTCTAGACCAATCAATTGAAACATCATCCAAATTTTCATGCATCAATACATATGGTTTGTTGCACATAATTAAAATCGACAACCATAATAAAAAATTTACAATTAAAATTTCTATAAAATTATAGTAATAATTATAAAACCCAATAAACCCATATGAGCTGATTCGAAAACTTATCAAAGTTTATATATAGGAAACTGAGAGACGGTAAAAATTTCATAATATATGTAATCCTTTTTTCTTTTAGAAATAGTAATTCAAAATTATAATTAGTAATATAATTATCTTTTTACACTTTTAAAAATATTTAAATTTAAAATTTTCTTAACATTATCTTTTTATATTTTTAAAATTCTTTATATTAGAATTTTCTTAACATTATCTTTTTAGATTTTTAAATTTATTTAAATTTTAATCTTTTCTCATAATTATCTTTTTATATTTTTAAAATTATAAAAAATAAATATTTTTTGACACGTGTCAAAATTGATAACCAATAGATATGACACGTGTCGCGATCTCTTGAGTTGCTAACTTCGAAAACCCAACTTTATATAATAAGATATATATCATAATTAAAATTTTATATCTTATTGGCATAAATCATTAGATAGCCAAATTCTACTATCTTATCTATAAAAATAACGGATGGTAAAATCATAAATAAGATAGTTTATAATCTTATGTGACATAGTATATTATATGATAAATAACATGATATTTGTTAAATCCAATAAAAAAAACAGAAAAAAAGTAAATTATGACAATATATAAAGATATAACGTAATAAAAAATATAATAATCCGCGCGAAACGCGCGGGAACCCCTTTTTGTTAATAAAAACGACATCGTTTAGTTATTTCATTGAAACGACAGAGTTTTTGAACGCATGTTTAGGAACCCTAAACACGAATATAACAAGATGTGTTCACAAGACATACAAACCCATAATTACTGTATCTCAGAATAAATAATACGTGTGTAAGAAGACACACATATTTGTCCTAATGGTTACATCAAGAACATATGATTAATTACACATGTATCTAGCACGTAGGTCCAATTTAACAAGAAATTGGTTTAATGTTTTTCTTTTTGGTATAAATACTTAACTAGTGACGTGGTTTAGGAGCAGGAGAAGGAGAAGAAGAAGAAAGAAGAGAGGAGAAAAGATGATCGGCTAGGATTTGATTAGCCGAATCGGACGGATGAAATGCGTCCCAAAAGACAAAGTCTTTACGGTTTCTACACATCTTGGAATTGGGAAGACAAAGACCTCCAACGCTTGTGTCCACATTGCAACACGACGTGTTTGCTATCTTAAACCCTGCGTTTATTGTAAAATCACATATGCGTTAATCATCGAACAAAATGCAAAGTAGGACTTTAACAAACAAGTAAAAGTTAGAACGTAAACTAAGTTGTTTATTTTAGAACAAATCATCCCAAACTTCTTTTCTACTATGTCTGTTTGTATCTCTTGAAATAATTACCTATTCAAAATATATTTATAAATTTATTCTAACGGATACACAAACATATTTGAGTATAAAATAAAATCATCTTTGAGTAATCTATATTTTCATAAAAATTTAAAGTATCTCGAAATCATTAAAATTTATCATTACTCGAAATAACCGATCTTGAATTTAACCTAACTTATTCGAATGATTGAGACTTTAGTTCATGATGGTTTAGATACTGAAACTAATCAAACCCGACCAATTTCACGAATCTTTTCTACCATATTTTGTTGGATTCGATGTATTGTAAGTACTAAGTAGTATTGAAAAGTATCTCTTTTCGACTCGTTATGGTATGTTTCGATATGAACACCCCTATCGCAAATGCAAACGCTAAATTTTGATTCCAAGAAATGATTGGTTTTTGTGTTTTTTTTTTTTTTTTACCGTAGTGAGTGGGGTTGTTGATGAGATCAAGAACGGCAGGATAAGTGTCAGCGAAGACGAATTTAGCTCCGGGAAGGCGTTTGTTGAGATCATCAAGAAGCTTCTTCGTTCTTGAGTTGAATTCCAATACCCATTCATTGACACGCTTCAGGCACATGCCTGTCTTCGACTTCACTCTTTGTGATGGAATACAGCCCAATGGACCTAGCCCATGAAATATTACCTTCCTCGCTCCTAATTTGTATATTGTCTGCTCCACTAAATCTCAGTTATTTCATGGTTTAACTAAGCAAGTATAGCTCAAATATAAAATTAATAAAGTATAAATGCAATTTATCTAACACGGGATCAGAAAACATACAATGTTATTTATCTATATTATTAACAACGTGTTTTATTTTAAAAATTACATGCGTAAATAACATGTGAATTGGGGAAATTTTCTGATAACCCATCTACTAATAAAATGTTGTATTTTGCAAAATCTGAAGAATATTTAAGTCAAGACATGCAAAAAATTTACTATAATTTATTTACACTTTATCATTTTGTTATCTACGTAAACAAATGAAATTTGTAGTCATTTACTAAGAAAAGTTATATATCCACAGAGTATCTCAAAGTGACACAATAACATATATATATATATATATATATATATTCGTAAATATTGTTTCTAAAAAATAAAGAAATACTTCCACCATGCATAAAAACTCTTTTGGTGTAAAACTTTTCCAAAGTAGGACCAAAGCTATATATATATATATATATATATATATATTGACTTAATAATAATGACAATAATAAAAATAAAGGGCAGTGCAAGACGACCAACCAATTTGTTCACTCGAATATCTCTCTTTCGATATTTTTGATATAAAAAACAAAAGAAAAAAAAAAAAATAGAAGTTGGTTTGGAATACCGTAAGCTGATTGTGTAGGGTTGAGGTCAAGAGTTCGACAAACTCGTCATGTGTATATTGCTGCCCATCTGCCATAAATGGCTGCAAGAAATTGTTTACATAATCGTTGCTTCCTATTAAAAATGACAAAGTATATCAATTATGATCTTAACTCATATATAATACTTTTCTTCAAAATGTTTAAATTTAAATTTATACCCAAACCAATGAAGTACATGGCATCATTTACAAGCTTGTTCGCAGCTCCATCTCCAATTTTCGCCCTAATAACTTCTTTAGTTCTCTTGAAACAATTTATTTGATCATTGAACGTCAGCCTTTGGATCTGGTCGATCAAAATAACAATATAATACTATTAAAATAGTTAACATTTTAATTATTTTCTTAGGAGAATGTATAGAAAAAGTAAAGAGTAATACGAAGTAAATGCCAGTTTCATTGAGAATTCCAGCTCCTCCAGAAGCGTAATTGATACCGCTGAGAAATGCGTCATCGTTTTGTGATAACGATAGATATGGTGGTGGCGATTGAATCCCAAGCTTCGTAGCTATATAATAAACACATAAATGTTTTTGGAGTTTTAGTGTGTATATATCTTTATAAAGTAAAAATATTAAAACCAAAACTATAATGGGTCTGATTGGTTTGTCAGATTAATAGCGGAATAGCGGAGAAAATTTTCTAAAATAATTATAAAATGCTAATACTTTTAGTAGGTTAATCACATTTTTTTAATTATATTTTTAATATGTTAGTATAGTGGAATCACTTTTCCAAAAAACGTAAAACGTGAAAATTTGATAAATATTCTGAACAGTAAAAAATGGCAAAATCACGTTTTCAAGTTAAACAAGTAATGTATAAGGATTAATCTATATTAGGACTAACAAAAACCAAATTAAATAAAACCTTATTTTTAATCAGTATATTATTATATGTACATGAGAATGAGAAAGGGAGTATACAAATGATGTCGCCGATAGTCCGACCGTTGGTGAATCTTCCGGTAGCTTTACCGCCGGAGTAATCAACACCATAATATGGAAAATCTGCTCTCGCTAGCGAATATTGCAAATAATTGTTGTTGCCAACTTCGGTTAAAGAGTCGCCGAATATATAGGTTACAAGCGACGACGTTGAGGCTCGTTGTGCGGTTGCGTAGGCGGAGATAACGGCGGCTAGAGCCAACCTTAGGATCATCATTGTGTATTTGTGTTAATTTCACTCTTTCTTAAGTTACTTAATCTCTAATTTGGACAGAATGTATGTAAGTGAATGTTGAAAATATATAGTGATGATGGATTCTGTTTTTAATTATATATTATTGCATTGTTTATGCCTAGTACAACAAGTTTCTACGTATAAAATTAGGTGATTATTTTCTTAACTATAAAATTTTCTTGATGGTTACATTAATTCATCTTTTGATTGTTCTAGAAAAATTAAATTTTCTAGAGAAACATCAATGGTTGGGAAAAGATGGGAGATGATACATCTACTTTAGGTTAGACTCCCAACGTTTCGAGAACAATTGTTTGGAACATATATATTAACAAAAACAAAGCAAAACAAACACATTGTAATTGTGCTAAAAACATTGGGAAATTCTCTAAAATTAAACTTCGGTATTGTTTGATACTAATCTATAGAGGTGAGCAATATGGTTTATGATTCGGTTTGATAGAAATAGAAATCATCTAAAAGACTAAAACCATTTGTAATTCGGTTTAGTTAAAACTTAAAAGTATATGTAAGCACTGATTTGTAGTATATAAAAGAAAAAAAAAAGCTTTAATGAATTTTTATTTTATTCCATTCGGTTTGGTTCGATTACACGAAAATTGGTTTCGATCAGTTCCGTTTTAGTTTCAGAATTTTTTGAATTTAAGATAATGAAAACAAACGGTTTATATAAAAACGTTCTCGTCGATTTTGTTTAATACATTTTGATTTGGTCCAGTTAGGTATTTAGAGTTAATGCATGGTTTATTCTCCACTCTAATCTGCATGCATACATAGCTATATCTCACACTGTCACACGTATGAGTCGAACTTAGTTATATAAAAAGAGTACTTTTTTGGTATAAGAAAAGAGTATGAAAAGATCGTAATTTGATTACTTAATAAAAAATGTATGGATTCTTGCAAGTTATGATTTGGTTGTTTAGGAATTAAAATCTGAGACTGAGATAGTAGTAGTTGGCCAACTGACGTCATAAGAAGTCAAAATGTGGTTATTGTTTTGTTTAACTCCTTAATTTATTTACAACTTGCGGTATGAAACCCAAATGGCGAAATTCACTAAAATAAAGATAAAATCTATAACGTTAGAGTGTGGATTCTAACTAATTTTGTGGTATTTTTGGCCCAGAAACATTTTTTAAAACATGAAGTTTTATTTACAAAACGTTAAGAGGCTACAAAGAGTGTGGATCCTTTTCTCTCTTAGGATGATGTATTAGTGTTTTTGTCTCTGCTCGATGTGGATGGTTGTAGCTTGTGTAGCTTTTTTTGGGTTGGTCTTCTAGCTTTGCCATATCAATCAGTTTATGCGTTAAGTGAGCCTATATATGTTCGTTGATTAGGGTGGTATAAATTGTTGGTTTAGGCTGGTTAAGGGGATGTGTATGTTAGTTTAGGTTCGAGTTCTAAGGTTAATTCAAAATTGTGGTATGGCTGCCTTGTTTTATTTCCTAGATCTTGCTGATAACCCGAAGCTTTGCATATTGGTCTTAGTTTGTTGACGCTCATTTGTTTTCGTGATCTTATTGAACTTGCTTCTCCTTTCTTGATGGACTTTATTGTGATCTCTTGGATTCGATCGTGTGCTATTCGCATTTGAGTATAGTCTCTACCAATTTGAGGTTTGTTTTGTTTCTTGTCTCTATACTCAAAACATGATCGAAGTCTAATGAGTTCATAGTTTCTAACTAGGCATCTTCTGATCGTAGTATTCGACATCGCTGTTTTCGGAAAAATTGTGGGATTTGGTATTTATATCTCATGCCTTTCTTACCGGAATAGAAGTCTAGGTTCATTCAATATGAGAGGTGCATTGGTTTCGCTATATGAGGTTTCGTTAACTGCAAGATTGATGCATATTATCTTTTGTGGTTGGCTTTGTTTACTTTGGTTTGGGAGTAAGTTTGGCAAGTCCGTTTCTCTTTAACTCTCGATTATTTTTTTAATTTTTTTTTTTGTGGTTCGTATTTTCTAATGTTTTAATTGGTCTCCATGTAACTTACGGCATCATTTCCCTCGTTTATGGAGATATTTTGTGTTTTCGCAAGTTTTTGTATTCCAACAATGTATATATTACATTAATAAAAACAGGAAAAAAAAATTCTCAGCACTTGTTTTTTTTTCTCTTTTCCTTGTTACTTTCGTAGGAACATCACCAAAAATCTAACAATTGGAAGGTTTCAAAAGTTTAAAAAGTGTGAAAACGACCGTTTTTTTGATAAAATTTATCTAACACAATTTATAACTTTTAAATAATATATACTAGTATTTACACACTGCAGTTTGTCAATTTTACTACTCCCTCTGTTCCTAAAAAATTGATGTTTTACCTTTTTCACACATATTAAGACATGATAAAATTTTATGTTTTAATTAGTTTAAAATCATTTTATAAGTAGAAAGAGAAAATTTAGACAATAGTTATCATGACATGTGGCAAAAAGCATAAAGAAAAAAAATTATTTTAGTTTTTAATTCTAGAAAATCAATCTTGAAGGAATAAAACTAAAACCTAGAACATCAATTTATTAGGAACAGAGGGAGTATAAATAAACGAAAAGAAAACGTTTTTTTTTTTTTTTAAATAGAAAGACTTTGGGAAATGGACATGTTCTTCAATTCTTGCTTTTTGGGCTGTCTCGAAACACCCAGAGAAATTATTTCTCTTATCTGTCTTTACTCTTTACTTAGCTGTTCCCTTCTTCTTCTTCTTCTTTAACCCTTTTTGCTATAATTGCAACTTTTTTTTTTCTTCCATTGTCGATCCATTTCTCTTAATCCCTCTGAAACTCAATACTTTTTGTTTTCTTTTCATGAATTTCCCCAAATTTAATTTCTTTCCAAAAACACCCTTTTCTATAAATTCTTCAAATCCCCAAGTTCTCTAATTTTGACCAAATTTAATTCTTGTAATCTCAAATTTCTCGATTTTTCCTTCTCTGTAAAATCCCAAATCTTAGTTCTTCAAAAAACCTGAGTTCTCTAATTTCATCTCCTCTCGAATCGAAAAATCTCATCTTTGGCTTAAATTTTTTTTTTTCAATTTTCACCAAATTCAACTCTTGAAAGTTCTTAAAATCTCATCTTTTTTTCTCAAAATTTCGATTTTTGCTACTCCAAAAACCCCAAATCTCATCTCTTACAAAAACCCAACTTCTCCAACTCCAAAAAACTTCACCTTTAGATCAAAAAGTTTCAATCTTTCTTCCCTAAAAATGTCAGTAGCTTGTGGACTAGAATGTGTATTCTGTGTAGGATTCAGTCGGTGGGCATGGAAACGTTGCACATACGTAGGCTCAGACGATAGTGCCACGTGGACATCAGCAACATCTGAAGAATTCGAACCAATCCCAAGAATCAGCCGAGTAATCCTCGCCGTCTACGAACCCGATCTCAATCACCCCAAAATCTCACCTTCATTAGGTTCTTTCGATCTAAACCCTGATTGGGTTATAAAACGTGTGACACACGAAAAAACCCTAGGAAGATCTCCACCGTACATTATCTACATAGATCATAACCACCGTGAGATTGTTTTAGCTATTCGTGGATTGAACTTAGCTAAAGAGAGTGATTACAAGATTCTTTTGGATAACAAATTAGGTCAGAAAATGCTTGGTGGTGGTTATGTTCATCGTGGGCTTTTGAAATCTGCGGCTTGGGTTTTGAATCAAGAATCTGAGACTCTTAGGAGAGTTTGGGAAGAGAATGGTAAAGAGTATGATTTGGTTTTTGCTGGTCATTCTTTAGGTTCTGGTGTTGTGGCTTTGATGACGGTTTTGGTTGTTAATAATCCGGCGATGATTGGTGGTGTTCCGAGGAGTAAGATTCGGTGTTTTGCTTTGGCTCCGGCAGATGTATGTCTCTTAATCTCGCCGTTAAGTATGCTGACGTCATCTTCTCTGTTATCTTACAGGTTAAGTTTTTAAACTCTAAATTCTAGATAGATAATGTCGATGTTATTGAAATGATTGATTAGTGTAAATTTAGCACATTTGAGTTTTAATTTAGATGGTATAATTCATAATTGAGAAGTTTATTTTAACAAAATTGTTATATTATATATTAGAAAGGTTGATTTCTTGTAATTAAGAGAGTAGGTTTTATAATTTGAATATTGTTGTTTTTTATGTTTTATGGATTAGTTTGGTATTTTTTAGGTTTCGAGATTTTTGACACCTAAGTTGTTCTTCAAGCGAGTCGTTTTCTCTTTGATATTGTTGTTTTTTCTGTTTCTCCTTTTCTGGCTTCGTTTGGTCTTTTTTCGGGAGCGCTTGCTTTTGCCCCCTCTTTGTGGTTTCTACACAGTTACGTTTTTTTCTCGTTTTGGTCTCCCCCTTCCCTTTTTTTTGTCCCTGTCTGTTGGCTCGTGGTGGTTGGTTCCTTGTTGCCTCCGCCTTGTCCTCCTCCTGTTCCGTCAGTTCCGCCTATGCTTTTGTGTCGCCTCTGCCCCTTGCCTTTTTCTTTTGCTTCTGCGTTTGGTTCGCCTCTCTGCCCCTTTTTTGTCCTTTCGGCGGCTTGTTTGGTTGTTCCGCCCGGTCTTTCCCCCGTTTGTTGCGCGTGATTTCTTCGCGTGTAGCTACTTCGTTCCTGTCGTCAGTAGACCACCAATTTTAACCAACGTAGTTTTGGGGATTGTCGGATGATTTTTTACCAAGAACCGCGACACCATTAGAGGATATTTTCAAGTCTGTATTCTGGTAAGTGTCGAACTTCGAAAAATACTTTTGTTGTTGTTATGAACTTATGAAAGCTTAATTCAACATTTTGTATTTGTTGTTTGGACAGCTTGCCTTGCTTGTTGTTTCTAGTTTGTTTGAGGGATACATTTATACCAGAAGGTCGAAAACTAAGGGATCCTAGACGACTTTATGCTCCAGGTCGAATTTATCATATCGTGGAGCGAAAATTTTGCAGGTAATATCGAAAGTTAGTAACATTTCTTAGCTTAAATGTTTTTGTGGTTCTTTTCTGATTACTGTTTATATTTAGATGTGGAAGGTTTCCACCTGAAGTGAGAACCGCGATTCCCGTGGATGGGAGATTTGAACATATTGTATTATCGTCGAATGCAACTTCTGATCATGCGATTCTATGGATAGAAAGAGAAGCCGAAAAGGCATTGCAGGTGACATTTGTTTTCTTTGTATTTAGAGTTCACGGCTTAGGTTTTAGTTAGGCTTTATAATAAATTGGTGGGTTTTGTGATGTGTGTGGTTACAGATATTGAGAGAGAAGAGTTCAGAGACAGTGGTAACAAAGGCACCAAAAGAGAAGAGAATGGAGAGGTTGAACACATTAGAGAAAGAGCATAAAGATGCGTTGGAGAGAGCGGTGAGTCTCAATATTCCACACGCAGTGTCCCCCGCAGAAGAGGAAGAAGAAGAATGCAACAACGCAGAAGCATCGACGGAACCAAAGTCGAAAAAGAAGAATTGGGACGAAGTTGTGGAGAAGCTTTTTCATAGAAGCAATTCAGGAGAATTCGTTCTTAATGACAACGTTGTTCCTGAGAGGTAGACTCATGTCGGGTTGATTCTGATTTTTTGTTGTTTTCTTTCTTTCTCAATTTTGTAAATTCAATTATAGGCTCTATGGATATGTGAGTGAGAGTGTCTATAAAGAAAAAAAATTATCATTTACTTTACAAGATCAAGCTCCAATAAAAACCACAAACTCACTAGAAAACGAAGGGCATGAAAAAAAGAGAAGTATGGTTATTATCTGAAACTAGTTAAGTAGTAAGAATACAACAGATTTGTTTGCTGGATTTAAGAGGTGTTCATGGCATCAGCATGATAGCTTTCAAGGTCCTTGTCAAGTTCAGCAGCTGACTTGTCCACAGGCTTCTTACCAGTCCCTCTTCCACCACCACGACCGCTGCCCGCGACCACCACGACCTCTACCACGAAAACCGCCTCTTCCTCCTCTCATCCCTCCCTGCTGGTTATGACTGCCACCAAGATAAATTCAACACTTAATTAGTTTAATACAAAGAATAAGTTAAGACCTAGGCATTTGATTTTTCGGTTGCCGTTTGAAGGTTTCGGGTTTGGGAAATAAGTCCAAACTATAACTGACTTTTATACCGGTTAGGTTACACCACATTGGGTATATGAAATTCGGCGAATCTCAGTTTGCTTCTCTGCTACAAGTATTAAGAGGAACGTAATTATACGTACATTGGAAGGCGGCGACCGATAGTAGGAATTGGACCTCTTCCTCCTCTCCCTCCTCTACCTCTTCCTCTCCCTCCACCTCCACCTCCACCTTGTCTGCAAGTATCAGAGAAGATTGTGCAACTCTGGGTTTAGTCTCTCGACAGCTATTCATGCGATTACGGAAAAGAAGCAAAAAAGACAGAAATTCCTACTGGATAACAACGGTCCTCTTCAGCCTTCCGTTGAGTCCAGTGACATTCACATTCACACGACCAGATAAAGGACCCTCGGGATTGTTGCCACCCAAAATCTCAAGCCTCATTGGTCTTCCATCCAATAAGACATTGTTGTATTTCTTCAGTGCTTGAAATGCATCACTTCTTCTTGGATACACCACTTCAGCTGTGCCCTATAATTCCACGCCACCAAAGAAATAACAGTTAGAGCGCACATATACATGAAAGCTTTTTACCATAATGAAGAGAAAGGGAATGATGAGATTCATGAGAACTTACACTTGGACGCCCGTTTTTATCATAATGAATCGCATAACGCTCTAGCTCCCCAATCTCAGAGAAGAGTTCCTAGATCCCATAAAGATACTGTTAAGTGCCTCCCCTCTAATAAACCAATAGTGCAGAATATAGAAGTCTGATTATACCCTTATATCTTCATTTGTCACACCCTGGTCCAGATTTGTAACATGGACCCTGGTTCCAACTTCAACTCCTGATACCCCAGCAGCTCTTAAGCCATCTTCAAACAAACCACTTTGCCATGGCAAGCTCCTCACCCTACGGACAGGCTATTCAATAGAACAGAAACACTTCAGTACAACATGTCTGTCGAACTTCGAAAACAACGTCAATGAAAAGTAATTCCAAAGAAGAGACCACCCATTTGTCTGAAAGAGCGAAAACCAGTCAAGCAAAGAGCTCCACCAAGTAGTCAAGAACCACCCAATGAGAAAACCAAATGAAATGGAACCGCAATGAGTTTTGACCGACTGCATACTGGTCACTGCTCCAACTCTTTGTACCAAGTCTATGATGATAAAAGAAAAACTGAGCGCTCATAGCATGCTGAAGAAATTTCAGATGTAGCAAGAGGCTCATCACTAACTTCATGCATGATACAGATAAGAACAGTTACTGAACATTCCCCAAATGCTACGACACCACACATCTTTTGAGGATCTTATACTGTGTGGCTGAAAAGCACAACATGTCTAACTTATTCATAACAATACTGGAAGAACAGATTTTGATCTTCAGCTTACTGAAACTCCTCTTTTAAGTACTGTCGCAAAAGCAACCAAAAAGATCTTGTCTGCCAAAGTCCCTCACAAGTTAAACAACATAAACCACAAAGTAGACCGAAATTGCAGGGGTAAGATGCTTTTCTAAATGAAATCATCTCCATGAACTAGAAAGACGCACGTATAACCTACTAGGCGAGGTTCTGAATGCTAAAGAATGTCAAATTATCATCAGAAGCAAGGCTTTTTGCATGTACGAGAAAACTTGCTTCTCCCATCGTTTACTTATAGCACCATCAAGTATATGCTTTGGCATTTGACACTACATAAAACTCAGATTTCCAAATCATATTTTGAGCTTGCCTTGTTAATGGAAAAAGACGACGGGCGAGCATTCACAGCAAGAGGACCTCTTCTAGCAAGTCCATTTCCTCCTCTTCCACCACCAAGAAAACCATTTGGTCCACCACCACCACGGCCACGACCTCGACCACGGGAATTTCCTCCTCTTCCCCCAGACCTTGCAGTCTTACCCCTCTTGACAATCTCATCAAGAGTCATATTCAAAGCACCCGACATCTTCACCTCAAAAATCCTCTTTTGAACACACAGATATAAATAAAACTGAATCTCAAAACCTACATAGATTAGAGAAACATATCACAATTTAGTAACCACCAAAATCAAGAACAAGTAAAACAAACACAATCATTGTAGTCTGACCACAATTTAGAGCAACACAGTAAGATTCAAGCTAGTGAGAAAGTAACTCGATCAGATCAGATTCTATAGATCACATACGAGTAAAATTGAACGTTCTCTAATCAATAAAACATGGATCGAAACCCTAGATCGACAGATCTATGCATATTATATATAACTTCTGAAACCAATACTCGAAATCAAGTAACGGAACAATCATCTCTACACGACGAATGATTCGGAAGAAGATGAAGAACAAAAATTACCAGAAGAAGAAGAGAGATCAGAATCCAAACGAGCAAGAGAGATTGGGTTTAGGGTTTTGAGGAGCTTTCTGTGAGTTGTGCGTTTGGGGATTTTTCTTAAGGAAAGTAG
This sequence comes from Erysimum cheiranthoides, assembly GCA_011420285.2. Lineage (NCBI taxonomy): Eukaryota > Viridiplantae > Streptophyta > Magnoliopsida > Brassicales > Brassicaceae > Erysimum > Erysimum cheiranthoides. The sequence continues at coordinate 2,673,890 of CM022177.2, forward strand.
CAGAGAGAGGAAGATAATGGGTTTTAGTCTTAGGGCGAGGACAATTTCGTAATTATACAACTAGGGCCTTTCCGTCTTTCGCACAATTGTGAATTTTAATTGGGTTACTAAAATTTACTGCCAAAAAAGAAAATTGGGTTATTAATTTTTTTTTTTTTTTTTGTCAAAAATAATCTTTTTGAAATGCAACATATAAATATTACTAAGCCTGATTGATATGTTAATATATGTTTTTCTTATAACTATTTTTTTGGTTAGTACAACAATCATTATAAGTATAGTGCTGTAAGTAAAGATTTTAGCTTTTAAAATGTGAAATCAATAACGATTTTAAAATTTGAAAAAAAAAAAAAATAACGATGTTATAATAAAGTATATATTATGTTCGAGGATCCAATAAGCATCGTTATTCATACACAAATTAAAGATCACTGAAAATATTATCTAGTCATTTTGACTTGTATAGAGTCAGATTTGTGATTGTATAGAATTTATATCCTAATAAGGACCGAAGAAGACGATTTTTCCATCCATGGCCTATCCAAGCTTTACTCTCTCTTTTTTCTTCAACATTTTCCAGTGGCTGTGGCTCTTTCTTGCACAGCAATAAATTGGTTACATCCATTGAACCTATCTTCTCTTTTGGATTCAAAGCTAACACCAAAACAATGATAAACAACAAAATCAAATTATAAGAACTTAATTTATACCATAGTTTGTATAGAGAACGTTAAAGATTCAAAATGTTTTGGTGATTTTCTTGAACGGATGGTCTAGATTAATCAAGAATTCACGTGATTCTAAGAGAATAGGCAAAGAGTGTAGTAGAATACTGTTGAATCCGGTATAAATAGAGTATAAAACGAAGTTATCGACATCAAATCCTAGAATCGGGATCCTGCCTTGACGAGCATATGCTTTCAAAGTTGTGTTAATAACACTTGAAACTTTATCTTCTTCATTGGCCAAAAACCTTATAGGACCAACACTTCCAAGAACATTCACACTCACCAACAACTTTTTATTCTTCCCTTTCATCACTCCTTTTACATTTCCATGTATATCCATCTTCTTCTACGTACTTTGCATAGATCAGTGAAGACGAATAGAGTGTACATGCTTAGTTCTTTCGTTTTATAGAAGCACAAAGGAAGAGAGATAGAGATAGAAAGAGAGCATGAAAGGTAAGTGTTAGGAGTTCATCGTGAAGAACCTATAATATGCTTAAATTCATATATAAGTCCCGACATAATAAGTTAGAGAGATTTTTAAACAAGACCACGAATTTTCTAGTTATGGTGTTATTTATAGATATGTGTAGAAACACAAAAGCGAGTCCAAATTTGTTAAGAAACTGATGGTTATTGGTCATTTGTTAGTTTATTGTATATGTGTGCATAGAACACTTGGAGAATCGAATGCCATTGGCTTGTTGGCTCAATTGTGGCAGCGAGATGAGTGGAATGTCTTGTGAAGCTACCGATCACCACTAAAACATTGTTTTATAGTGAAAGAATCGGTGTACGTATTTATTCTCCCATGCAAAAATCAACAATGGCAGCTAAAAGTTAGAAATTAGTTGACTGGTTGAGAAAGTCAAAACACTATTAAATAGTTTAAATGTGGATTTTAGGTGTATGGCCAAACTATGAGTGGAAATTAGGCAAATCACCTGGGTTCCTTTTTTCTTTAGCAAGGGACTATAATAAATCTAATTGTATTAAAGATCAATACACCCATTACGTAGGTTTTAACCAATACCTGTCGGCAAATTTAATAGGTCACGGTCCGACCCGGGTCAGATTCCAAAAGAAATTGCAATTAAGAAATCATATTAATTATAATAGAGAATCCAAAAGTTTATAAAGAAATTTTAAGGTGGTGTGTTTATAGTTTTCAATTAAGAAAAAGTTGTTATTTTGGGTTTAGACCAGAGATTGATTCTCCTCAAACGCGAAATTTACTAAATCATTTCATTTGAAATCACTTCATTTGACTAGTCGAAATAGTGTCATGCTTTAGGTCCATTAAAAAATTCGGATTACTCGACGGTTATACTCATCCTGGGATTAGTTGATTGTTAATTAAAAGCATGAATTACACTCTGATTATATATAAAAAAAATCATTAAAAAAAAAATTACATTGGTCGTAGTGTGATATATGTTTGTTTGTCGCACTATGTTCTGAACTTCTGGTATTGTTTGTCAATCATATTGAAATATTTTTCTACTTAATAGTTAATACCAAACCACATTTTCTGTCGATCCATTAATACCGGGCAACATTTGTTACTTGTTTGAAATTTCGAAAACTTTAGAAAAGTACAATAATAATAATAAATTTTCTGAAAATGGTAAACTCAAATAAGTAAAAATCATCTACAAATGGTTAATGAAATCAAATACAAGTTTTGGTTGTTTGTTTAAGAAAAAAACAAAAAGAGTTGACTATAAGGCCACCAATTCTGAGTCAGTGGTCTTATAAGGCCACCAATTCTCATCAAAAACTCCAACTTAAGTTACAACTTAACTCCCTCTATCGAAATCAAATACAAATTTTTGGTTGTTTCTTTAAGAAAAAAAAACAAAAAGAGTTGACTGGATCTGATCTCACATAAGGCCACCAATTCTGAGTCAGTGGTCAAATCCTTATTGGCGTGACTAGTGCCGTAATTAAATAACTTTTCTAATTAGCTGCGTCATTAGACGAATAATTGATGTATCTTGGTCAATCAAATACGACAAGAAGTATTAACATTGACTAACCCTTAATCAAATCAGGATAATATACAGGACTTTCTTAACTAATAATTAAATTCTTCAAATTCTCCAACTTTCTATAATACCTCAAATTTTTAAATTTTAAATTTTTTAGACTTGACTTCAGTTACCCATTAATTAACAGTTAAAAGAAAACGCATATCATAACCATATTAATAAAAATAATCAAAATTTAAAATAAGAAAATAAAATAATATTATCTTGAAAAATAATTGCAACTTGAGTCATACAGTATAATTTTATATAAAAAAATCTAGTACTGTATGTTTTATCATTTCTATGAACAGTTAAATATTGTTAGTAAATATAGGAATTTTAGCCCTTGAAATTACAATCGAGAAGACGAATGTTAGTAAATATATACAATATACACAGAAAACAAAAATGAACAAGTGAAAATGAGTCAAAATTTGTATGAACAATAAAATATTGTAAAAGCGGTTTAATTTGAATGAAACCATATGCCTTCTTACATTGTCTCATTAATTAGTCCACTTATAAAGACAAAGGTGGCTCGAGGTACAATAAATAAATAATTATATGATTTTCTAAATAAAATAAAAAGATAAAAATCATTAGGTACGTCTCTATATAAAATAGACAAAACCTCACAAGAGCTTTCTAAATTCCTAGCCACAACCACTCAAAGTCGAAAGCAATTTTCTGACCAGAAAAAAAAAAAACAATGGAGAATCTAATGGGTCTTCTGAGAATTCATGTGAAGAGAGGTGTGAATCTCGCCATTAGAGATCTCTCTAGTAGCGATCCTTACGTTGTTGTTCAATCCGGTAAACAGGTAATTAACTAAAACATCCTTAATCCCTAAAACTATTCTCTTTGATTTTGGTCCATGTGTTGTTTTTTTTTGCTTGTCTTTGTTGTCTTACCATCTTCTTGTTTTGGAACTTATCGATCTGGTGATACATCTCGTAGAATCTAGTGTATGATAATAAAAGAGAAAGTGATCTATATATGTAGTGAAAATGTGATTTTACAGTGTCTTATTGATTGTTTATATTAGATCTCCAACTTAATCACCAAGAACTGAGATATTTAAAAAAAAAAAAAAAAAAAAAAGAACTGAGATATTAGGTGTTAAATATGATTTAGAGACAGTAGTTTTGGTGGTGAATTTACATCTCATAGTTGTGTAGTTATACCTAATTTCACAAGCTAATGTGAAGTCTTTGACTTTTGATTTGGTATATGTCTGAATAGTACTAGTTATGATGTCTTAACCTAATCCAAATTAAAATCCAGCAAATTTATTCTCTGCAAGAGTTGAAATTATCTAATTTTGATAATTTGCGACTTTGATTACATCATGTAAATGGAGAAGAAGACTTTTGCTATTATCTTTTTTCATATTTGTGGGGACCTAATACATGTGATATTATTCTCTAAGCCATCATTTTTTTCTTTTTATGTCAACATCAATCCTCTCTGGTTCAACCAGAATTGAATGATATGATGGCTGAGTTTGTCGCCTTTTGACGTACCTTAAGATCAATAAAAAAAAGTGCTAGTTTGTGATTCTTTTCTTATGATTTAGTCCTTAGTTTTTTGGTCTTTTATAAGAATAACAATCGTTATCAATCGGTCCCTTAATCCTTTGTTTGTGCTTTTGCTTATTTGATACAGAAGCTGAAAACACGCGTGGTGAAACATAGTGTAAACCCCGAGTGGAATGACGATTTAACACTTTCTGTGTCTGATCCAAATCTCCCCGTAAAACTTGTAAGTGATCTTAAATTTATTTAGCAATTAGCATGACCGTCAAAACCGAATAATAATGAAGCATTCTTGATTGTAATTATGATACAGACGGTTTACGACTATGACATGTTATCTGCGGATGATAAGATGGGAGTAGCAGAGTTTCACATTGGTCCATATCTTGAAGCCATTAAATTCTGCCATCAACTTGGACCAGGACTTCCCAATGGGACCATAATTAGGAAGATAGAGCCGAGTAGAAAAAACTGTTTGTCTGAAGAGAGTCACATTGTGTTCAACCAAGGCAAGGTTGTTCAGAATATGTTCCTTAGACTCCAGCATGTGGAGTGTGGAGAGGTTGTGATACAACTCGAGTGGATTGATGTCCCTGGTGCGAGGGGTCTTTAGGTCATTTCATATCGATCCGATTCGATCCCATCCTTAGTTCCTTGTCCATATGGTTAGAAACTAGAATTACGGTGCAGTTTAAAACTGGTCAATAAAAGAATCTCAAACTGGCTTGTGTAATAAAACTCCTTTAGTTTTTTCTTATTTGATTCCAAAAAGTGTGCAAGTCCATGAGGACTGAGGAGTAAGTGTAATATTAATATCTCCTCATAATCTTGTTAGTGTGAATTGTGGAGACCCAATGATCTCTTGCATCTTCTTTGTGAAATGTGATTTATATATATACAAAATTTTAGGATGATTTAGATTTTAGATAGATAACATTTTGAATATTTGATCAACTAGAAATTAGAGGTAAATGAGTTGTTTGGAAAATGACTTCTTTTTAATGATGATAATGATCCAAATAACCTTGGCCCAAGATATTTTTGGGATTTCTCAATAAAACAACGCAGCGGTTGATTTGATTCCGGTTTGGTTTGATGGTTTGAGGCTTGAGCCCTGAGGCAACAACTGTTGCCGGATTTAACCAGATTTTTTTGAATTTATAGTTTAACCGATTTTAGCAATTGACTTAAACTGGATCAGATCATTTGATTTACCGGTTCAACCGCAAGTCCGGATCAAGTTTGAAACATTATTGATATGGAAAAAAAATCTTTTAATAATGAATAAAAATTATTAAATTAATAGTGATTGGAAAAAAATATATATTTTTTTTCTTTTGGTGGGAGTGATTGGAAAAAAATATCGAGAATAACTAATTCAACCCTATTTAATATTTGCATAAATCTTTTAATGCCAACGAATAAGACTTTTGAGACTATTAAATTCTAATTTGTATTTATTCTTTTTCAGAAAAAACTACAACAAAATCATATCTAACCAAATAATTGTAATCTTAAATGTTATTGATTCGAAAATTCATTTTTGGCAACTAATTAAATGGCCAAGAAAAAGAAATCGATTATTCTGTCAAATTCAAGATTAATTGTTATTTTTTTTTCTTTCATAAAATAAAAAATGCTGAAAACAAAATTCATGACGAAACTTAAACAAAAATATTTTCCCATATTTCTCTTTTAGTAATACTAATATATACAAGAAGATTACATATCTACCGACCTAATGATTTACTTTTTATTCTACTAACTAATAAATTTGCTTTTATTAATTTCCTTTTTTTTTGTTTTTGTTTTTGTTTTTTCTGTATATAAAAAAAGGAAATCAATCTTCTATTTGTAATAGGAAAATCACCGTTGTGTATATATTACCTTATAGGCTTAAACCAAACGATCGCTCTTGTTAATTGCATCCCAAGTCACCCATCACAATCAGAGTTTGCAAAGTTTCTTCTTTCACCAGGTTTGCTATATCCATCGATCTGTTTTTTTTTTTTCTTTCTGATTTCATTGTTATCAACTGAAAAATTCTCTCCAACGATATGGAATACTATATGGTTGAAGCTAGAAAATTAGTAGAGATTGCTGAGAAGAAACTTTCGGAGAATGACTACGATGGTGCGAAGAAATTCGCTAACGAGGCTCAGATTTTGTATCCAAAGCTTGTTGGTTTGGAGCAAATCTTGATGGTGATCAATGTTTATATCTCTGGATCAAACAAAGAAGGAGAAGCTGATTGGTACGGAGTTCTCGGTGTAGATCCTTTAGCTGATGATGAAGTATTAAAGAAACAGTACAAGAAGTTAGCTCTTTTGCTTCATCCGGACAAGAACAAGTTTAATGGCGCGGAAGGTGCCTTTAAGCTGGTTAAAGAAGCTTGGTGTATGTTATCCGATAAGGTTAAGAGAACTTCTTATGATCAAAAGAGGAGGAACTCGAAAGAATCAAAGACCGAGATACCGAAACAACCAAACCCACATAAGCCTGCTAAAGCTAAAGCTAGTAGTAATACTCAGAGGAAAGACAGTACGTTTAGGACAATGTGCAATAGATGCAAGACACAATGTGAATATCTGAGGAATTCTAATCTTAATAAGGCCAAACTTTGTCCTAATTAATTGTGGTCATACTTTCATTGCAACTGAGATAACTCCTGGAGCAAGTTTTGAAAGGCGAGCCAACCTTTCATCATCTATTCCTCAAAAACGTCAATGGAGTGACCAAAATAAAGAACCAAACAAAAGCACCAAAAACGGTTCTTCTTCTCGGGTAAGTTCTTCGCCATCTGTTTCTTTTACTTGGAATTGTTCAGTGTCAGTAAAGGCCAGGTCAAATAGTGGACGTGCTGCAAATCAAAAACCGAAAAGAAGACTTGAGGTACAAGGAATCTTTGCTGCTGCAGAGAGGCTTCTCAAGAAGCCAAGGACAGATATGAGATAAGTTGCATACTCTTGCTTTTATACCTTTCAGTGTTTATTTATGATAACAATTAAGAGGAATGTGTAGTGACTTTACTTCTCTTCTTATATTTATTTTAAAATTATTTCTTTTAAATATTTGATAATTGATATTTATATTATTTATTTCAAATGATTAAATATTAATACTCTTTTATTATCACTTAGGAAACTCCCTTGATCAAGGGTCGCATATCCGGTTTAGGGAGTGTCTCTTCGGTATTTCTCCAAGACACCAAAGTTGTTCAACAGTTCCAGAACTTTAACCGTGTCGTTCCAAAAAATGATGTGGCGGTCGAAGAATTGAGGCAGCAAAATGTCTATATTCAATACTGAATGAAGAATTTTTTTTTTGCAAAATGCATGTAGTAGATAATCTTAACACTTTTCAACTACATGCAAATTCACAATTAAGTGTTATACTAACAGTTCTTGAAAATCTAGAATTAACACAAGTTGATGTTACTAAAAACTAAATTAACATTTAACATATTTATCTCATTATTTATCAATTATCATCATTTTAAAAATTTTAAAAATTATATTTTTACAATAAATGTTAAATTATAATATTATAAAATGTTAGTTTATAAAAAAATATTAATCCCGCGGGTAGATTCTAGTTAGAATTTGATTCCCGATATTTTTATTTTTCCGAACCGGGTTGGGTGTGTCCAGGGTTAACCCGGTTCACTTTCCACTTATTATTTAAGACAAAAATCGCCGTAAGAACAAATAAAACCAAAAGATGAGTTCGAGTTCGAGACAACAACGTCGCGGCGGGGTTTTTAGGGGAAGGGGAGGAAGAGATGGCGGCGGTCGTGGAGGTGGACGCTTTGGTGTTGAAGGAAATCCCACCGAATTCGTAGGTTCGTTTTCTATCCTCTTAGACGATTCTCTTCCTCTACTCGTAGATTCCCAAAAAAGGTTCCATTGATGAACCTGTTATTAGGTTCGCTTGTTCTGAAAAATCAGTGTCTTAGTTATTGTGAAAGTTATACAAAAAAGTGAAAGAAACAAAGTTGGGAAGACTTAATGACAAGGTTTTCTCATCTGTTAGGAAAAGAAAAAGTGGAGAAGAAGTCCCCTTTGAAATCTTTAGCTGAATCTTCATCTTCTCAAGATCATATTTTTACCATATTTTTACCATGGAGGTAAAAAGCTTGTTGATATATGTTCTTTTTTATTTGTTTAATTGTATCTGTTTGGGATTTGGAGTTGGAAGTGAATAATTTTCTCATCTGTGTTTGTGTTTTTTTTTTACAGATGCTGGAAAACGAACGCCTTGTTGTTTTCGTTGATTTCAGTGGGGTCAGTGGGGAACAAATATCCGGAATAGCAATAACAGCCACTTCTAAGACGCTGCTACATATAAGGACACGATCGTTTCACATTGATCCTCAAGATGTTGATTCAGAATTGTACGACATAGTCTACAGTATGATCCACAAAAAAGTGTTGATTGGCCATGACATACTCACATCCTGGCAAAAGTTTTGCTGTCAAATTGGCATTGCTAAACTACAATGTCCTGAGCCCAAAGAAATAATTGATACTGCTCTCTTCATCGAGTCCAAGACGAAGGTATCTCCCCTTTTTATTTTTTTTGTAAACTTGTTGATTTCCTGATTTTGTAACATGTTCTTATGGATGGATGCATGCATGCAGCTGGCCAAACTTGCTGACCTCTTTGGTTTGGGTAAGCCAATAGTCAGTATCCTTCGTTTGGGTTGGTCACGGTCAGCAAGTAGTAGAAGCTATGACAAATGCCTGTCGATTATTACTGCTCTCAACAAATGTAGAGACGCCATGCGAATTTTAGGTGTAAGTTGTTATTATAAGCTTAATTAAAAAAGGTACAAAAATTCGAAAATCACTCTTTTGTTTGTTGTTTGTTTGCAGATGGCGGACAAGAATCAGAAAATCCATCCCATGATTTATCATCTCATGAAATATAATGGTAAAAGCTTATCCAGTTCTTTTTACCTTGACTTCAGACCTTTACCTCAAGGATTTTGTTGTCACTAATCAAATTCTCTTATGTTCGGAAAAGATGAGAGAAGTGCAATGGAGGCGGAGAAGTCCCCTTTCAAATCTTCAGTCGTTGGTTCATCAGGCGAGGACGATTTCATTAAGGTAAAAAAAGCTTGTTGAATTTTGTTCTTTGTTTGTTTAATTGTATCTGTTTCTGTTTTCCAGATTTGGAGTTGGAAGTGAATTATTTTCTCATCTGTAATCTCCTTGTTTTTTTCTTTTCCAGAATCTGGAAAAGGAAACCTATTTTGTTCTCTTTGATTTCAAAGAAGATGAATTTGGGATGCTGCGTTTCGCTGCATCCACACTCAGTCCTAAGACGCTGAAAACAACATTTTGTGAAATCGGGTTTCGCATTCGACCTTATAGTAAGCCTGAAGATGAGTACGAAGGTGAAGCTACATTAGAGAAATTCTACAGTGAGGTCTACGGTATTCTCCACGAAAAAGTGTGGATTGGCCATGGCATACACAAATCTGATTTCCCAAGGTTGATCGACGAATGTGTACATATCTGCAAAACGCCTCCTTTCCCCAAATATATAATTGATACAGCTCCCTTCATCAAGTCCGGGACAAAGGTATCTCTTTGTTTTTGTCTTTCTCATTTGTTAATTTTGTTATTTTTGTGATTTGTTGATTTTGTTCTTTTAAACCAATGGATGGATGCAGCTGGCCAAACTTGCTGTACTCTTTGATTTGGGTAAGCCAACAGTCGGGAACTATTTCAAACGCCACGAGTATCTTATTGCCATCCAGAAATGTGCAGACACCATGTCAATTCTAGATGTAAGTTCTTATATAAGCTTAAAAAGGTAAAAAAAAATCTGAAAATAATACGAAAATCACTCTCTTTGTTTGTTTGTTTGCAGATGGAGATGGAGATGGATCTTGGAATCCATCGTATGATTTGTCATCTCATAAAATTTCAGCCACCAGAAAAAGCCTTTTTAGCTGCTAAACAAAGGCTACAAAAAATGTCAATGAAAAGATTATGCAGAAGAGAAAGTCCAAGACTGAAGGAGGCAAGGAAGGATAACAAAAAGTCAAAGACTGAAGGAGGCAAGGAAGGATAAAGTAAAAGTCAAAGGTGGTAAAAACATTACTCTTAGATACTTAAAAAAAAACTGTTATGTATTTTGTTCATGTTGCTTAATTATTTGGTTTGGATTTTTCTTAGTTTTCTGCTGCAGTGAAACGAGTTGATAACATACAACTTGTACATGTAAAGATTTCGGACTTATGAGTATTCTTACTATAACAGTTCCGATGAGCTGTCACTCACTTCCAATAGCTTTGATAGTAATGGCTGGATCAAGTCGGCCACTGATCGTTGGCCTTTAGTCTTGAATCTTGATTAAGCCATTAGAATAAAATGGTTAAATGGGCATAAAAAATACAGAACCTATTCGACAAAAAATAAAAGAGAGAACGATAAACTTCGCTTGCAGAATATGAATATACTAAAGCTAAGATGTTTACACTTTATACTCTAAAAACGAACACATATCTAAAAGGGTTTTGTGCAAAAAAACCCTCCAAGTGAATCTTTTTTGCAATTTAACCCTCAATATCTAACTTATGCAAGTCAATACTAGAAATCGAAAGTCACCCGCAAAATAACCCTTCCGCGTATCGATGACGTGGCACCGTTTAAAAACATAAAAGAGGCCAAAACGACGTCGTTTTACGCACAGAAAACAGCAAGAAGTGTTCAATCCTACGGTTTTACGTTAATATATACAACCGGTTTACAAAATATAATGAGCAAATTATCGTGGCCTTGTGGTAATGTGTGGGTTTTGTATACAACCATACCCGGGTTCGAATCTCATATCTGAATTTTTTTTTTTTTTTTTTTTTAACTCGAAACCCTAGCCGCCGACCATGAATCTTCAAGGCGCCTCCACCACCGACCATGAATCCATGGTGACGGATCTGACGAAGGAGATGTGAACACATAAGCCTCGGTGCTTCCCTGAGCACTCCAAGCACATGAAGATTCCATATGAAACCGATGCCCATTGTGGATTCTTCTGGGAGCACTCGACACATACCTTGTTCTCCGGCTGAGATTGGAGTGTTCGTAATCGCCTCGCCGCCGCCATAATGCCGGTTCCCCGATCAGCTAGTAATCCGATCTGATCCGACCCGACCCAAATAGATCTGATCCAGATTCTGATGATACTGACGAGTTTTTGCTCAATCGTTTTGCTAATAAACTTGGTTTTTTTTTCTTTTCTGTGCGGTGGAGGCGGCTAGGGTTCATGGTCGGCAGCTAGGGTTTCGAGTTAAAAAAAAAAAAAAAAAATCCGATATGAGATTCGAACCCGGGTATGGTTGTATTCAAAACCCACACATTACCACCAGACCACGGTAGTATATTCCTTATATTTTGTAAACGGGTTGTATATATTAATTTAAAACCGTATGATTGAACATCTTGCTGTTTTCTTTGTGTAAAACGGCGTCGTTTTGGCCTCCGTTATGTTTTTAAACGGTGCCACGTCATAAATACGCGGAAGGGTTATTTTGCGGGTGACTTTCGATTTCATGGTATTGACTTGCATAAGTTACATATTGAGGGTTAAATTGCAAAAAAGATTTACTTGGAGGGTTTTTTTGCACAAAACCCTATCTAAAAATAATCAACTTCCGAGACTCGAATCGAAATCTCCGCCTTCACCTTCTTGATGAAATCCTCACATCTCTTGTTCAAATCTTCCAAACTTAAGAAACTATCATTTATCTCATCGTCGTCATCATTATTGCCATCATCATCATTTTTTCTTATGATAGCAAGGTCTTGTACTACTATTCCTTCAGCATCATCCTCAACAACCAATGTATCTTCTTCTTCTTCTTCTTCTTCTTCTTCTTCTTCTTCTTCTTCTTCTTCTTCTTCTTCTTCTTCTTCTTCTTCTTCTTCTTCTTCTTCTTCTTTAGATACATTTTTTCTTCAAGTGCCACTACTTTCTTCATTTCTGATTTTCTCATGTCATTGACCCTTAGTTCTTCTGTTATTTGAACGATGTTAATAGGCATAACCGTACAAAAGGGTTTCAAAATTCCCCATGATAAAACCTACAATACCATTGCATTACAGGAACATGTAGTTCTTGTCCATAGGCAGAGCGATTATGCCTCTTGTTATTTTTTCTCCGATTGTTTTTGTAGAGAAGAAAACTCTCTTAACGATATGGAATATAACAAGGATGAAGCTAGAAGGGCAATGGACATTGCTGAGAAGAAACTTTCGGATAAAGATTACGATGGGGCAAAGAAATTCATTAACAAGGCTCAGAAGTTGTATCCAAAACTTGATGGTATGAAGCAAGTGTTGATGATGATCGATGTTTGCAAATCTGCATCAAAAGGAGGAGAAGAAGCTGATTGGTATGGTATTCTCGGGGTAGATCCTTTAGCTGATGATGAAGTAGTGAAGAAACAGTACAAGAAGTTAGCTCTTTTGCTTCATCCGGACAAGAATAAGCTTAATGGCGCGGAAGGTGCCTTTAAGCTGGTTTTAGAAGCTTGGTGTATGTTATCTGATAAGGTTAAGAGAACTTCTTATGATCAAAGGAGGAAGTCAAAAGAAGCAAAGACCGAGATAAAGAAACCAAACTCACATAAACCGGCTTCTAGTGGGATACATAAACCACCAAACCCGTGTAAACCTGCTTGTAATAATGGTAATCAAAATGCTAGAGACAGTGTGGATCCAAGTGTTGGGGCAACAAGTAATAATAAGCTTGCTAGTTGGATAAAGAAACGACTAAATATACACAAGCCAACATCTTCTAATGGGAGTCGTCAAAATGCTAGAGACGGTGTGGATCCAAGTGTTGGAGCTAGAAGTAATAAGCTTGTTAGTTGGATAAAGAAACGATTAAATCCGCACAAGCCAGCATCTTCTGAAGGGAATAAAAATGCTAGAGACGTTACTTTTTGGAAAATCTGCAATAGATGCAATGACGACATGTTTTATTTTAATACGGTCATACTTTGTCTACATTGTGGTCAACCTCTCATTGCAACTAAGAAAACTCCAGGGGAAAAAGCCGAAAGTAGTGGTACTTATTCAAATAGATTTTCAGCATCTTTTAGTTTCCATTGGAGTTATTCTAAGGTGCAGGTATAATAGTGGAAGTGCTGCAAATCAAGGACAAGAAAAATCGAAGAAAAGGACTCGAGGAGTCACGAGAAATTGTTTGCTGCTGCATAGAAGCCGAGGACATATGTGAGATAAAGTAGTAAGACTCATCACATTTAGAAGTTGCATAGTCCTGCTTTTATACCTTTATTATGATATATTATTAATTTCTTTTTAAACTTAAAGACTAGAAATGTACATTGAAACAAAAACAAGTTCTCCTAACTTCTCTTAAACATTGTGGTGTATACGTAGTTTCAATATTTGTGGTTGATCCTTTGTTTTCCATAACTGTTTTCCTATCAGGATTTGCTGTTTGAAACTAGTTGGTTTTTCATGACTCGTAACAAATTTGGTTTTCAATTTCAGAATTTTTGGTTAATTAATGAGAATTGAGATTACTGTGTAGTTTCTACAAGTGATTTTGATTTTCATAATTTATTGTGGGAGAGAGACGGAACATGGTCTCGTGATTTACTTCACTGTTACGTACGTTTGAGTTTACGTTATAATCAAAGTTATAAATGTCCAAAACATGGTGGTTTCTCCCGTTAAAAAATTTGGTTTCTCCTAAAAAAAATTCATCAAATCCTAAAATTCATAATCCAAAAAGTAGCTAAAAATTTTCTATGTGATACTCTAAAATAATCCAAACCTACTAAAGTAATAAGTGTTAAATAAAACCAAAAAAACACCAATGTCTCAAACAATGTCTACATAATGTGAAGGCAATGCTGGAGGTTCAAACTTCGCCATTCACTCAATGAACACAGGACCGATGCTGCTTCCCATAGATCAACCGCAATTCTCATGCGCGCTTCCATAATGTTATCATCATTTATCAAATCGGTTCCTAGTTTCAGCAAATGAGACTCAATGTACTTGAGCGCATACACGCCGCAGTCAGAATGTGATTTATTGAGTCCTTGCGGCACCGTCACATGGATAATGGAATATGGAGATAAACGTAGATTTTTACCATAGGATTTTGGCTGAATTTCCTTCACAATCCAAGGGATGGTTATTGCGAATGGCTCCACCTGTCTTTCGTAGTTGTTACCATAACAATCAAACACTTCAATTGTTCTTAAAACGAAGTTAATGCACAGCGCTATCCAGTGATTATTGTTGACCAACACGGGAGTATAAATCTTGTCAAAATCCAAAGCCCATTTTTTCCTTGTCTTTCCGTGAGCAGGCATTTCACCGTTCGCGTAAGCTAGTATCATGCTATCCCACGTGTGATTTTTTTTATCTGCTAAAAACTTCTTGTACGCTTCTCTGATTTGCACGCTGAACATACAGTCCATGAAACCAACACGCTCTGATTTCAACCGACCTAGAGATGTATTCTCCCGAAATAAATACATTGTAGCATCCATATCCTGAAAAAAAAAAAAAAAAAAAATCAGTAAAAATTGATTTACCACACCATGCTCCGACAGTTAAAAATTGTGTTATTTAAACGCACCTGGTTCCTAAGCCATTGCTTTTGTCCAATTATTCGAGTCAGTAATGCATGATCAATAACTACTGGACCAAAATTCATGCTTCTGGAAAATTAAAACCTTAGAGTGTTAGTAACATCAAATTTCATAATACAAATAAAAACTAACAAATATATAATATGATATTATAAATATAAATTCTAAATCAGTAGCTAAATTCGGCTAATTTTAGAGATAAATGAACGAATGACTTACCTAGGATTTCTACTCCATGCCTCAATTGCATTCCATCTATCTTCAGAAACAAACACCAATATAGCATCTTTTTCATTTTTACCCGGGTTTCTGACATACGGTGCTCTATTAAAGGGTGTGAAGCGATTGACACCTTCGCGAGACAAATCATGTGGAGGATCGAAGTCGACGAATTGTGTTTTTCGAGATAGATGTCCAGTGGAAATGTGAAGGAAGTGTTGCGTACTCATATGATGAAGAAGTTCACAAGAATTCGTACCTCTAAATGGTGATATGAAATCCTTGATTATTGAGACGCCATCCTCTAACTTCACAAATCCCTTATCAATATTGTCTCCAAAACTATTGGAACAAGTGTCTTTAATAAAAGACTTCATGTCTTCAAAAGAAGATACATGTGATGTTGATGCACGCTCGCAAAGCAACCTCTTTTTTCGTGTCTCTGCACCATGATCAACATGCTTTGTCTTCCTCTTCATCCCATGAGCGTGGCTATTATCAGATTCATTATTATCTCCATCCAAACCAACCGGCAATGCAGTCTTTATTTTTGTCATGATAGACATTCTGCAGCTATT
Source organism: Erysimum cheiranthoides (assembly GCA_011420285.2). NCBI lineage: Eukaryota > Viridiplantae > Streptophyta > Magnoliopsida > Brassicales > Brassicaceae > Erysimum > Erysimum cheiranthoides. The sequence goes on from CM022177.2 coordinate 2,689,622, forward strand.
ATTTATCTGCTGCACCTGTGTCTCACTTCCATCCCTAAAAAGACGTTTTGGATACTCTTTTTTCATACCTTACAAAAAAAAAAAAAAAAAAGATAAGTAATCATCAAATAGCCGGGTTCTTATGGTACAATATACTGATTGCTTGAATGCTAAAGTAATTATCATAAATAATTGGAGAACAACATATAACAACAACAAAGATGATAGTTTAACAACAAATTTTAACAATAAACATCGGTAAAGCACTCAAATCACACAATAGAGTTCTCGGTCTCAAAACTGTTCTGTTTACTTGTTACGTTTAACAACAAAGATGATAGTTTAACAATAGACACCAGTAAAAAGCACTCATATGTTACGTTTGATCTCTCACTTCCTCTTTTTCTAATAACTAATCTTCTTTGGGTCCATTAACTTGGACATAGATTCAACATAGAACTATTGAATTACATTGAAATCAATATGCAATATTATCCCATAGAAATTAAGAGAAGAATGATCAATAGAGTTTACCTAAAATTTGGAGGTTCAGATTTGGGAAAAACTTGACAAGAGGAGAGTGAGAAGAAGAAGAAGAAATCGAGAAGAAGAAGAAGAACTCCGGCGTCGAGTTTCTCCCGTGTCGCGTAGGGTAAATTTTTTTTTTTTATTTTTTATTGTGATTTAAAGAAACCCGAACGGGTTTAGTTTTCTATTGGTTCGGGGACCCGAACCCGATCGGGTATAACCCGAACCCGATCGGGTACCCGAACTTTTCGATTTGTTGATAGAATTGGGAAGAATAAAGCTTTGTGAAGCGGTCTGAAACAGAGTTTTCGTCAAGGGAAGTACACAAAACCTGTTCCACCGGATACTTGAGTTTCATCATTTACCAAGAATAAACCTTTCTAATTGATGCAAGACACAATGTGAATATCTGAGGGGTTCTAATCTTAATAAGGCAAAAATTTGTCCAAATTGTGGTCAGGCTTTCATTGCAACTGAGATAACTTCAGGGACAAGTTTTGATAGGCGAGCCAACCTTTCATCATCTATTCCTAGACAACGTCAATGGAATGACCAAAATAAAGAACCAAAGAAAAGCACCAAAAACGCTTCTTCTTGTCGGATAAATTCTTCGCCATCTGTTACTTTTACTTGGAATTGTTCTGTGTCAGTAAAGGCCAGGTCTAATAGTGGACGTGCCGCAAATCAAAAACCGAAAAGAAGGCTTGAGGTACAAGGAATCTTTGCGGCTGCAGAGGGGGTTCTTAAGAAGCCAAGGACAGATATGAGATAAGAAGTTGCATAGTCTTGCTTTTATACGTTTCAGAGTTTCTTTATGACGATAACAAGAGGAATGTGTCTTTACTTCTCTTATTATATTTATTTTAAATTTTGATAATTAATATTTAGATTTATTTATTTCAAATTATTATATATTAATACTCTTTTATTAAAGTATCACTTAGGAAACTATCGCATATCCGGTTTCGGTATTTCTCGGAGACAACAAATTTGTTCAACAGTTCCAAAACACATAAAAAAAAAAAAGATGCGGCGGTCGAAGCACAAAGGGAAATCGATGCTGGTGAGTTTGTGAATGACATGGTTTGCAAATACTGTGTTTGATAAACAGTATTTGGTTGATAGAACTATTTATCAATATCTGGTCCATATATAGTTTGTTCAATTTCATACAGAACCATAACTGAACCACATAGTAGAAAACAATTGAAATGAAACCAGTAAATCAGTTGATTTAGTGACTATTAAAAGCCAACTAACCAACCAATTATGAGCAAATCCAAAGCAATCTTATTGTAGCTTGTAGAGCTTAATAAACGAGATTGAAAATAAGATAGCTCCATAAAGTGCAAGAAAGTAAAGGAAGACGATAGCTTAATATATATAGTGTCACCAAATTCACTATGATTCAAGATTGATATTCAATAAATGTGAAGAAGAAGAGTTGTCTCTACAACAACTCTCACAATTACCATCAAAGTTCTCATTTACATGACTATTTATATCAATCCTTATCTTACTAAAAACCCTAGTTAATTACATGGGTCATTACATGAGCTTTGAAACAATATCTTGGGCTTCTTGTGGCTCCTCTAATACCAATTACCACATAGAATGTATCATTGAGTCAAGACGCCTTTAAGCTGGTTTTAGAAGCTTGGTGTTTCATATCTGATAAGGTTAAGAGAACTTCTTATGATCGAGAAGAAGCTGATTGGTATGGTATTCTCAGGGTAGATCCTTTAGTTGATGAGGAAGTAGTGAAGAAACAGTACAAGAAGTTAGCTCTTTTGTTTCATCCGGACAAGAACAAGCTTAATGGCGCGAAAGACGCCTTTAAGCTGGTTTTAGAAGCTTGGTGTTTTTTATCTGATAAGGTTAAGAGAACTTCTTATGATCAATGGAGGAAGTCGAAAGAAGCAAAGACCGAGATAAAGAAACAACCAAACCCACCACATAACCCGCCTTCTAGTGGGATGCAAGAACCACCAAACCCGCGTAAACCAGCTGCATCTTCTAATAATGGTAATCAAAATGCTGGAGACAGTGATAAGAGCCTACTATTTGGATAAATACATACAGGCCAACATCTTCTAATGGGAGTCATCAAAATGCTAGAGACGGTGTGGATCCAAGTGTTGGAGCTAGAAGTAATAAGCTTGTTAGTTGGATAAAGAAACGATTAAATCTGCACAAGCCAGCATCTTCTGAAGCGGATAAAAATGCTAGAGACTATACTTTTTGGAATAAAATCTGCAATAGATGCAGTCACGTCGTGTTTTATCATAATACGGTTATACTTTGTCCACATTGTGGTCAACCTCTCATTGCAACTGAGGAAACTCCATGGGCATATTATATAAAAGCCCAAAACACAAGTGGTGGTAGTTTCCATTGGAGTTATTCTAAGGTGCAGGTATAATAGTGGAAGTGCCGCAAATCAAGGACAAGAAAAATCCAAAAAAAAAAAGACCTGCAAGAAATTGGTTGCTGCTGCATAGAAGATTCTTAAGAAGCCAAGGACTTAAGACTTATCCACATTCATAGAAGATTCTTAACAGATTCTTCACTGGTCAAAATTAGTTTTATCTTTTTTTTTTTTTTTGTCAACATTTAGACCACAACTGGCCGGCCCATTAGCCTAATTCCTACAAATTGTAGGGTCGGCCCATTAGTTTTATCTGATTTTCTCAATTTTAAATAAATAACCTTATTTTTTATTTTTCAACATTTGCTCTAAAAATAATGGACAAATTATTTATTCAAATTTTCCAAAATAGAAAAAATATTTAATTGAAAAAAAAATTATTTGATTGGGCCTAATTCAAACGTAGCCCACTTTAGCAAGCCCAACAACTACTTCTTTGACTTTCACCGTTTGTTGACTTTTCTTTGTCGAAGACCTCTTCTTCTCCGTTCCTTCTTTGTTCTTCTTCATCTTCATCAGTTCTTCTCACTGAAGCTTTTTCTCTTTTGCAGGTTTAAATCAAGGACTCAATTCCAACACATTGTTACCATTGACAGTTTTCTGTTTTGAGTATCCCTCCTGCATGAGCCTGAGTTGTGGAGATCACAACGATCGTCTAATTAGTTTACTCAATGTCTGCAAAAAAGCTCCTTCCTTTGCAAGGACCAAAGCTCTTCACGCTCTCTCCATCACGTTACGCTTTGCCCTTCAGCAGCCCGTTTATGTCTGCAACAACATCATCAGTCTTTATGGGAAGCTTGGCGAAGTTTCGGTTGCAGCCAAAGTGTTCGATCAAATGCCTGAGAGAAATACAGTGTCCTTTAACACGATCATTAGTGGGTACAGCAAATCCGGGGATGCGGAGAAAGCCTTGGGTGTATTCTCTGAGATGAGGTATTTTGGATATTTGCCGAATCAGTCAACAGTGTGTGGTTTATTGTCCTGTGCATCGTTGGATCTTTGTGATGGAACTCAGTTGCATGGTTTGAGCTTGAAGCATGGCTTGTTTATGGCTGATGCATTTGTTGGTACTGGTTTGTTGTGTTTGTATGGGAGGCTTGAGTTGCTGGACATGGCGGAACAGGTTTTTGAAGATATGCCGTTGAAGAGCGTGGAGACATGGAACCACATGATGTCTTTGTTGGGGCGTCGGGGTTATCTCAAAGAATGCGTGTTTCTATTTCGTGAGCTTGTTGGGAAGAGGGCTTGTTTATCTGAAAGTTCTTTCTTGGGTGCTTTGTCGGCTGTATCTTGTGAAGATGACTTGGAAATTAGTAAACAATTGCATTGCTCAGCGTTGAAAAATGGGTTACATTGTGTAGTTTCCATTGTGAACTCTCTTATCAGCGCGTATGGAAAATGTGGTAACACACATATGGCAGAGAGAATGTTTAAAGAGGCATGTTCGAGGGATACAGTGTCATGGAACGCAATAATTGGTGCAACAGCGAAAAGTGAGAACCCGTTAAAAGCACTCAAACTCTTCGTAAGCATGCCAGAGCATGGGTTTTTCCCGAACCAAGGTACATATGTCAGTGTTCTTAGTGCCTCATCTCATATGCAGATATTGAGTTTCGGAAGCCAGATTCATGGCACGCTAATCAAGATTGGCGGCGAAACTGACAGATTTCTGGGGAATGCATTGATTGACTTATATGCTAAATGCGGTAGTCTGGAAGATTCCCGCCTATGCTTCGATTCTATACGTGATAAGAACATTGTTTGCTGGAATGCACTGCTTTGGGGTTATGCCTATAAAGATGGTCCCAATTGTTTTTCTTTGTTTCTTCAAATGCTTCAAATGGGTTTCAGGCCAACTGAATATACTCTTTCGACAGCTCTTAAATCTTGTTGTGTCATAGAGTTACAACAGCTGCATTCTGTAATTGTGAGAATGGGCTATGAAGATAATGACTATGTGTTAAGCTCTCTAATGAGATCCTACGCCAAAAATCAACTGATGAGTGATGCTCTTCTTCTGCTGGATTGTTCTAGCGGGCCATCTTCTGTCGTCTCATTGAACATTGTCGCTGGAATGTATAGCAAAACAGGTCAGTACCATGAATCTGTGAAGCTGATTTCGACACTAGAACAACCCGACACAGCATCTTGGAACATTGCAATAGCAGCTTGCTCTCGTTCTGATAACCACGGCGAGGTTATCGAACTTTTCAAGCACATGCTACAATCAAATGTCCGCCCTGATAATTACACATACGTTAGTATCTTAAGTTTGTGCTCTAATCTCTGTGACCTCACCCTTGGGAGTTCTATTCACGGTGTAATCCTCAAAACAGATTTCAGCAGCGCCGACACATTTGTTTGCAATGTATTGATTAACATGTATGGGAAATGCGGAAGCATTAAGAGTGTAACCAAAGTCTTTGAAGAAACGAGGGAGAAGAATCTCATTACATGGACGACATTGATTTCGTCTCTTGGCATCCATGGATATGGACATGAGGCATTTAAAATGTTTAAGGAATCGCTATCTCTGGGTTTTAAGCCAGATCGTGTCTCATTCATCTCTATGCTAACTGCCTGCAGACATGGTGGTATGGTAAAAGAAGGAATGGATTTGTTTCATAAAATGAAGGATTATGGTATTGAACCGGAAATGGATCATTATCGTTGTGCTGTTGATCTTTTGGCCAGAAACGGTTACCTGAAGGAAGCTGAGCATCTGATTCGTGGAATGCCTTTCCCTGCAGATGCGCCTGTATGGCGTACATTTCTTGATGGTTGCAATAGATTTGCAGAAGAAGAGAGAAGCACTCTCAATTTCGTCTCTTTTCAGTAGTTGAAGAAAGTAGAATTGCAAGGTAAGTGTGAGTTTTAAAACTTAAGACTAGAAATGTACAGTGAAACAAGAACAAGTGTCTCCTAACTCTTGTCTTAAACATTGTGGTGTATACGTAGTTTCAATACTTGTGGTTGATCCTTTGTTTGCCATAACTGTTTCACTCCAATTACTGATGGTACTAGATTGAACTTGAATTCGCTGCGACCGAGAAAGCTCCAGATATGATCAATGGGAGACAAGGCATCAGAATGAGTACCAATTTTCAATCAACTAGCAAAAGCTCAAGTGATGCTTCTTCTTCTACAACTTCAGTATCTGATAGCGCAACTGCAGAGGCTTTAATCCGATGACAAATGGAAACAGTAACTCTTTTCTTGAAGCAGAGAGGCTTTTCAAGAAGCCAATGACAGATGAGAAATAAGAACTAAGACAATCACATTAAGAAGTTAATCACTCAATATGCATCGCTCAAGACCTTTCTGAGGCATTTTGTTTACTTGTTTCCGGTCTCGCTTGCGATTTAGCGCATTGCCGCATCAACAACTCGAGTCGTATCAAGAAACTGCCACTAGCAAGGAACCTTAAACCTTGAAGAGAGTAATGTTATGGTTTTGGTAAATTTGTGTGGTACCATGATCCAAAATTAATTACAAGTTTAGTTATTTGATTTAATCTTTAGTATATCGGATTTGAAAACAAAGATTAATATAAAGCTTTAGTAATTTCTAAATAACAATTTAAAATCAACCAAATCAACCCAAATATCCTAAAAACTCACTCAAATCTTTCCAAATCTCCTAAACTTCTAATTCCAATACATCCCCTTATTGTTACACACATATTTCACGTATACAACAAAAAGAAAACACAAATCATATTAAGGATCAATCATAATCAATGTCACTTATGTAAAGTAGATATTATAATTAACTCTCTTTAGAATACCCTAGCTAATTATTGTTACACACATATTTCATAGCATGTGTGTTCATAAGCAACATGAACATGACCGTTGGAAAAGAAATTTTTATCCAGGAATAGGACGAGATATCCCTTGTGATCCTCGTCAGGGTCCTTGTCCACCCGAACAACCGGTGAATCCGTACACACCAGGATGTGAAGTAATAAAAAGATGTCGTGGCGGCGGTCCACCTCCACCGGTTTCTAGAAAGATGTTAATGTAATTTGACCAATCCCAATGGATTAATATATCTATGGTTTTGCTTATGTTTAAGCCATGTTTATTCTCCTATACCCGTAATATGTTTCATTCAAATGTTTATCATTCAGTTTTGTTCCATTTTGCTCCTTATTAATGGTAAAATAAAATCAGATTCATTGTTTGTTTAGCTGAATTGAAACAAAAACTTTACTTTCGAAACATCAATGCTTTTAATCTGATGTCAACAAGAAACAGTAACTCTTCTTTTGAAGCAGAGAGGCTTTTCAAGAAGCCAATGACAGATGTGAAATAAGAACTAATACAATCACAGTAAGACTCTGTGTCTAAAACAGAGTAAATTAGTAAACCAGCTTTTACATGGATTCTCATCAAAATCAATCACTAGTTTAGTTTATGCAGGTCGTAAAGTTAAAGGGATCTGTGTCGAAAGCAACGGAAAGATATAAAGTTGCCGAAGAATCGCGTTTCGGTTTCCGTATGCAGTGAACAATTTTGCCAAACAGATCATCCCCAACCTTCAAAATGCAGGTTTTAATCACTCCATATGCATCGCTCAAGACGTTTTGCGCTTGCGATTTAGCGCATTGCCGCATCAACAACTCGAGTCGTATCGGGAAACCGCTACTCGCAAATGATCAAAAGTAGGAGTAACCTTGAACCTTGAAGAGAGTAATAGTATTATGGTTATGGTAAAATTGTATGGAACCATGATCCAAATTTGATTACAAATTAAGTTTTGATTTAATCTTTAGTATCGGATTTGAAAACAAGGATTAAAGACTAATCAATATAGAGATTTAGTAATTAAGAGAGCAAAAGATAGAAACAACCTTATAGTTAAAATCAATGATCATCATCAATCACCACAAACAAAGTAAAAACAATTCGAAACTTCTGAATCATCTAGAGGATTTGCCATTAAAACCTAATAATCGCCGTCGCTTACAGAACCTAGAAAATTAATTTTGCTAATAACGATCTTCACTCACCGTCCGAACTAAATCTCCGGCGAAATTTTTTCAAGCTCCATTGTTACTCATCATCTTCTTAAACTCATCAAAATTAACACAACCATCACCATCAGTATCAACTTTACTAATCATCTTCTTACAATCCTGAACAGAACATTTCTCTCCCAAATTCTTCATCACTGAATGAAGCTCTTTCGCCGAGATCCTTCCGTTACCATCCAAATCGTAAAGCTCAAACGCTTCTTTCAAATCGCTAACATCGTTGCGATTGTTTCCTCCTCCGCTTCCGATTCCGATTTGGAATAAAGCGACGAATTCGTCTAGATCGATGAATCCGTTACCGTCGAGATCGAATTGTTTCATCATCGTTACTGTTTCTTCCTCCGACGCTGTTGGTGAAAGCGCGCGAATCACTTCTTTGAGTTCGTCGACGGAGATTTTTCCGTCGCCGTTTTTGTCGAATCGTTGGAAGACTTTTTTTATATCGTCCATTGAACCTAAACAGCTACGAACCACTCCGTTCTTCGACGACATTGTTGTTAGATTTGAGAATCTGAGAATTTTTAAGAGAGGTTGAGAGAAAAAAAAAAACGGCGAGAGTGTTTGTGTGGAGAAGAAGAAGAGTTAGTTACGAATGGTATATATAAGCGAAGGAGAGTGACGTAATAACGCGTTTTTACAAAACGCGTTAAGATTGCGTGAGCTGGAGGCATCTTTTTAAAAATATAGTAATTAATTTACTCACAAAATTTTTATTTACTTTTTTCCTTATTTTATGCTTCAAGATGAGTGTTCTCTTTAACCAATAATAATAAATGTTGTTTTTTAAAGAAGTGATTTTTTGATTAAACATATGACAAGTTGGTCCACAGTCATAGTGACTAGTATATATTAATAAATTGTTATATATACTCCATAGATATAGGACAAGTTGGTCAATAATAAATTTTGTTTTTTCTTACTCTATATGAGTCAATCATGGTCATGAGTCATGACAATACTTGAATTCTCTTGAAGATTCATTCTTTATACTCTAGATTTAGGAGACTAATAAAATTTTACTTTTCTTTTCATTCTTTGTTTTAAAAAAACTTATATTGTACTAGTATTACTCTATAAACCAACTAAAACTATATAATCCACAACATTGCATTTTAAAATTATTTATTTGCTCTTGCAATACTTTTATATCGTAAGCTTATGTATTGGATACTTAGTATTAGATAAAAATAAAATAAATTAGATGTATCTTTCTACATCTTAAACGTTGATAAAATACCTTTTTAACACATATATCGTCTTTTCTAAAATTTTAGAATTAACGTATAAATTTCAATTTTTATACAAAAAGGAATAATTTTTGTTATTAGTCTACGACTGTACGACACACTCCATTTTTCATTTTATTTTATTGATAGTTTATTTTATTTATAAATGTTTCTTATTAATTGATGTTATTTCCAACATCTTTTACATAATCATCAATTTCTATCCGTGTTAATATGATATGAAAAAAACAAAAAAAAACTAACATCATATTTTGAATGTTGTATCAAATACGTGTGGAAATTTGGAAAATACTGTTTGAATTTTCTTAATCAAAAACTTGTCTTCAAGTAAAGAGATTCTTCGTTTTCATCGCCCACACGCCAATGTAACTTGGCCAATGGCATAAATACAAACCTTTGTATGTGTTTACGTGTGTCGTTTTTCTATTTGTTCAGCATAAAATGAAAAGCACTTATTATACTGTGTTGCCAAAAGAAACACTTTATACCAATAATTAAATTTTCAACGACCTATTTGTCGTATGAAACTTGAGATTTTGATTGGATATAGTATAACTTTTGATGTAATTGGTTCATATTAACATGGTTGAATGAATCGGTTAAAGAGTAAAGCAAACCGTCTGTTAAAACGGTTTCGATGGTCCATAGGTTCTAGGTGGTTGCCTGGTTGGTCTGGTGTTTTGGAGTTGGAGAACTCCATTTTCAATTCAAAAATGTAAATCTCCAAATTTTAGTGTAAATTAAAAATAGAAAATTCTAAATATGGAGAAAAAATTGGAGATTTCCATTTTTGATGATGAATATGAATATAAGTTGGAAAAAATCTAATTATAAGATGAGATCATAAAGACAGATTTTTCTAAAAAAGTTTTTGGCATTCAAAATATATCTTCTATAATTTTCTTCAAACATTTTTTTATAAAATTATTACAAAGAAAATTGCTTTTTACATTTTTATAATAATCTTTTCTGAACTATTTTTTTATATTCTATTATATTATCACAAATTGCATTCTCACTTATCGCTATCGATTACAAACCTTTGTGGCCGTTAAAGCGATAGATACCATCAGAACCAACTTGTGACCAAAAAACCTAACCAGAAAAGAAGCAAGTGGATCCATCGGTTCATAACCAACTTAAAATGTTTTTCCATTACACACAAAAGTCACAAAACAAGTAAATCAATAACAAAAGAAATTTTTAAAGTCCAATTTCTTCACCAATCATGCAAATGTTCTTGGTTAAACTCCTAGAAGCATTAAAAAGAAAAAGACATTACAATCATCATAAAACCTTTCTGATCAAATCACTTAGCCATCATAATCTTGACAAACTCTTCATAGTTAATCTGACCATCTCCATCAACATCAGCTTCGCGGATCATCTCTTCAACTTCTTCATCAGTTAGCTTCTCCCCGAGATTAGTCATCACATGACGTAGCTCAGCAGCGGAGATGAAACCGTTCTGGTCTTTGTCGAAAACCCTGAATGCTTCTTTTAGCTCTTCCTCTGAATCAGTGTCTTTCATCTTCTTAGCCATCAGGTTAAGGAACTCGGGAAAGTCGATTGTGCCGTTTCCATCTGCATCAACCTCATTGATCATGTCTTGGAGCTCAGCCTCTGTTGGGTTTTGTCCTAGTGAACGCATAACTGTTCCCAGCTCTTTGGTTGTGATGCAACCTGTGTAAACCACAATTCACAGAGCATTACATTTAGAACCTATCATAGATACACAAGAGTCATTAAGTAAGCTAAGATCTTTCACATAAAGCAATGAATAGATGCAAAAGCACATGAACCTGTTTTGTTTATCTCTTAAAAGAGCAAATGAGAAAACAATTCGAGCAAATGAGAAAACAATTCGTATGATACAACCATGAGACAATTTAAGAATTATTTGCAAACAAATTGTGAATTCGTATGAACCAAACTCCTAGCTCAGAGAGCACAAATCCTTGATCAACTAGCCTAACAAACAAACTCAGAAATCAAGAGAATAATCTCAACATCAAGACCTTGAAACCTATCATCAAACCAGACACAGATCAAGAAGAAACATCAAAGTTTATCGAAAATTCGTAACAAAAAGCAAAGATTCAAACATCAAAAATGTGTCAAACGATCACCGATTCTTCATCAAGCAACCTCGAAGCAAAGATGCAAACACCAAAAATGTGTGAAACGAAAAAAAAAAAAAAAAAAAAAAAAAACTCAGATCCAAGCTAACAAATCGACGAAGCATGACAACGAGGAGACGATTAAATAGATTCAATCATATACAAAAAGTGACTGAAGATCGAAAATCGAAACTACGTACTCGGTCAAAGATCAAAACACAGCAAACGAGAAGGTACGAACAGGTCAATAACATCAAATCTAAAGCGATTAGCGATTCGGATAAGACGAGACACACCGTGACCGTTCTAAAGCATCGATCGAAGACGAAAAATGGAAAAAAAGGAGATCCATCAACGGAAACAATACTAGTACGATGAGAGAAATTGAAAAAGGCCTAGTGGAAGAGATTGACTCACCATCTCCATCTTTGTCGAAGAGGCTAAAAGCTTCCTTGAATTCAGAGATCTGTTCGTCAGTAAGTTGATCCGCCATAGCTTTTTTCAGAAATCGCCTTTCTTCTCTGAGGTCTCTTTGTCCTTTTTTTTGTGATTATGTTTTTTTTTTTGGGATTGAGAGTCGTCTCTTTGGAAACCGTTACAAAAAAAAAATATCTTAGCAAAACGACAAAAGAATAATACGAAAAAGGAGAAAAGGTAAAAGAGAAAAAAAAAGAAAGCTTGTTATGAATCTCATGATTCTTATTGATTATGAAGAGATGTTACACCTATATATATATACATAATAGGGGAGACAAATCCCACTAGGGCTAGGAATACAAAGTCCATTAAGACTAAGGTTAAACCGTCTTTACTTCATGGTCCGTTGGAACGGGCCTTCTAGAACTTAGTCATGGATCTTCTAGAACATGGACTAGGCCCACGGTTATGGAGTCCATCCGAATATGGTTTATAACACTCCCCCTTGGATGACATAACCGTGTAGATGCCAAAGGATCTTTGTAATGCGCTTGGGGGTTGCTGCCTCATTAAAACCTTATAAGGAAAACCCATTTGGGACAAAACCATAGTGAGGAAAAAGAGTACAGCATGCATTACTCCCCTGTTTTGGTCATCCCTTTAAGTCCTTAAGTCTCCGCATTCTAAATTTGATGCGTGAGCTTCTTCAATGTTGATGCCGGGTAGCGCTTTAGTGAATAGGTCGACTGAATTGTCACTTGAACGAACTTGCACCACTTGTACTTCACCATTCTTTTGTAGATCATGCGTGAAGAAGAACTTTGGTAAGATGTGCTTCGTCCTATCTCCTTTGATGTAACCTTCCTTTAGTTGTGCGATGCAGGCCGCATTATCCTCGTACATGATGGTCTTTGATGTAGTAGTAGCTGCGCCTTGAGGAAGGCTGCCTACGTACCCTTTGAAGGGATCAAGCCACACGTAGTTCCTATTTATTGACCATGCCATAATCTGATCTTATAAATATCCTGCATCAGCAAATCACACTAAACCAAAGCAAACTTCCTTCTTTGGTTAGATCAGTATAGAATAAAACCCAATTATATAGGAAGTATAGACTTTAAAACTTAACCAAACCTTCCTTCAAACCTTTCCAGTGCCTTTGGGTTGAATATGAACTAAATTTAGATAGGAGTTTCACGGCAAAACAAATATTTGGTCTAGTGTGGCTAGCCAATTTCATTAATGCTCCTATGGCACTGAGGTATGGCATTTCAGGACTAAATGGATCACTATCCAATCTAAGGCTTCTCACCACCATTGGGCCTGGTCAATGGGTGGGCCTAGTCCTTATTAAATTTCCTTGAGTACTCTTTTAGTATATGCCTTTTGATGCACAAGGATTCCATTATCTATGTACTCAAGTTGCAATCCCAAACAAAAATTTTTCTTGCCTAGGTCTTTCATTTCAAATTCTCTCTTTATATATTTGACTGTTTGGGCGATTTCCCCAGAGGTTCCCAGGATGTTCAAATCATCCACATATACTGCTATTATCACAAATCCTTTGTTTGCAAACTCCTTTACGAATATACATGGACTTATGGGGTCGTTCTTATAGTCCTCTTTGACTAGGTACTTTCTTAGTCTATTGTACCACATACGCCCACTTTGTTTCAGTCCATAAAGTAATTTGTCCAGCCTTATGCAGTATTGGTCTCGAGACCCTTTCTTATCTTTATCTTTATCTTTTGAGCTCAATACCCTCTGGTAATCTCATATCTTATCCAGTGGACTTATATAAATATGCAGGCATTACATCCATTAGCCGCAAATCAATTCTTTTCTTTTATATATATATAGCCAGACTTAGCAAAATTTAAATATCTTAGCATCCACCACAGGGGAGTATGTCTTTTCATAATCTTTCCCCGATCTTTGTGAGAATCCTTGTGCTACAAGCCGTGCCTTATATCTCACGCTTTTCATTATTCTCATTTCTCTTCTTCACAAAGACCCTATTATGTCCTACTGGTTTTATCTCGGATGGTGTCCTTAAGGTCGGACCCAACACATCCCTTTTCTTGAATTCTTAGCTCCACGTTTTATAGTCTTGTACCATTTAATCATTAAAGTCTTTGAGTGCACTCTACGTGGACTCTTGATCCTCATTTATATTTATAGTGCTACCTTGCATGCAAAATCATCTTATGTCGACATTTCTTATATGTTCCATTATCTTCCAGACATGACAATCGATTTGAGATTTATCATTTACAGGACCTTTAATACTTTGCAGCTTGGCGTCCCAAGCTACATTATATGGTACCTGTACCTTAGAGCCGGCCGGCCTTATCTCCATGTCTGGTATGGTTTCCTTATTTCGTTTCCTTTTTGCACCTTTCTTTTAACTTTCTAGGATTCTTATCCTTGGAACTTAATGGTCTACCACGTTTCTTTCGTGTCGTAGACTCGGTAGCAATTTCATTGATTCCCTTGTGGACATCAATACGTACTGGTGCATTACAAGCTGGTATATACGTTTTGATAACTCTCTTTTGGGTCAAAGGAATCTGGCAATTCATTAGCTAGCTTTTGCAAACTTATTATCTTATGGACCTCTGATTCTCATGCCAGAGTCCGAGGATCTTGTCAATTCAAGGATGTTTGATTCCATGATATTTCTTTTATTGCTTTGCCCAGCTTGTTCGTCTCTCCACCTATAGTAGGAAACTTGGATTCATTACAATGATAATCCGCGTATCTAGCCTTAATAGATCACCCGTAGTTGGCTCTAGATACTTAATAATGGTGGGAGAATCATATATTCCCATCCTCCTTTGAGGTCCCATCTTTGTTCTTTGTGGTGGTGCAATCGGTACATATACGGCACACCCGAATGTCTTTAGATGGGATATGTCTGGCTCATGACCCATTAATAATTGTGTTGGGGAATATTTATGTTCACTAGATGCCCTTATGCGTATAAACTCTGATGCATGTAAAACAGCATGTCCCCAAGCGGCTACTGGAAGCTTCGACCTCATGAGTAATGGGCGAGCAATTAATTAAATTCGTTTAATGAAGGATTTTGCCAATCCGTTCTGTGTATGTACATGTGCCACGGGATGTTCCACACTTACCCCCATGGACATACAATAGTCATTAAACGCTTGGGACATGTATTCACCGGCATTATCTGGACGTATAGTCTTTAGTTTAAGGTCTCTTTATTTATCTTAGCCGGTGATAGCCTTATAATGAGTTTCCCTTGTGAACATGCTTCACACGTGAGATTATTTGGGATAACTCTTTTTTCTTTTAGGGTGTACCCCTTTGAATTTATCATTAGCTTACGCATCATACTATGACCCGGATGGCCAAGCCGGTCATGCCATAAAGTGAAATGCTCTTGTAGCATCTTATTCATTGCCATTTTAGCTTTTATCATATTGGTTTTAGCATAATAGAGACTAGTGGATAATGCGGGTATAGTCTCTAGGACCTTCTTATGTCCTTGGGTGAACTCAAATATATTTAGGAATTCTTTGTTCCCTTACCCCCTTGTTTCAATATGGAAACCATCCAATCTTATATCTTTAAAACTCAATAAGCTCCTCTTTGAGCTGGGGGTATGTAGGGCATCACTTAATTCAAAATGCGTCCCTTTTGGTAATAAGATATGGGCTTGGCCATAGCCCCTCAATAAGACTTGTTATACCCGCTATCATGCTAATATTGGCATTTTTCATTATGAGATTTAGGAAAATATCTCTTATCTTTTGTGTGGCTCCACTATCCACTACAAATATGTTCTTGTCCTCGGCCATTTCTTATATGGACAAGAATCATGTCTTGATGTCGAATTCAGATTTATCAACTTGGTTCTTTCAATTATCTTTACCATCTTTATACCAAATGGGCTTTAGGATTCTTCCCTTTTACACTCTCTTGATAGAGCTTACCACGTTTGGGAGTTCTACATATCTTAGCCCAATGGTTCCCCATTCCACATCTATGGCATACTCATTTGGTCGAGTGTTGTGGTTTAGTAACACCACAGCTTCCTCGCCCTCGACCATGGCCAAAGTTGGGTCCACGGTTATGGTGGTTCCCTCGGCCGGATGAGTTATTGTGGCCACGACCACGTCCTTTCCATCCACCACGGCCACGGCCGTGTGGTCTATTACTATGGACGTGGTTAGATTCTTTGGATTCTTTCTTATCCTCTACGGCTTTATTGGCAT
Organism: Erysimum cheiranthoides; assembly: GCA_011420285.2. Lineage (NCBI taxonomy): Eukaryota > Viridiplantae > Streptophyta > Magnoliopsida > Brassicales > Brassicaceae > Erysimum > Erysimum cheiranthoides. The sequence goes on from CM022177.2 coordinate 2,705,623, forward strand.
CAGGTAATGAGGTTAATCTATGAGGTCTTAATTCATTGTTTCTTATCAGTATGTCATTATTTTGCTCTTCTAGCAATAGACACATCCACGGACTTATAGTCCTGGATTTCTTAGATCCCTACAATCACATATAGCCTTTGGTAATCACACCATTCTTTGGTGATCATATATCAGTCCCAACTCTATCCAAAAGGTCTATAGGATTTTCAATGGTCATATACTGATCTTGAGACTCTCAATAAGATGGTGGCCAATACTTAATATTGCCTTGTATCTATCTTTCTCACTTGACATTATTGCCTTATGTGATACATTAACCAAATCCTTTTGATTTTAGGATAATCTTATTATCCATTGCCCATTCTAAATCATTATCTCCTTAGAGATTTAGGGCAGTAAAATACAAGTTGTAATTCGACATCTATAAGGAAAAGTTTTGAGTCAAAATCATGCCATGGATAAATCGTTAGTGTCATGCGGTATTTGAGATCGAACCATGAATCGATTTTCCTTTTCTTTAAAGATTTGACTTTTCTCTTTAGGATTAGATTTCCTCTTAGGATTAGATTTCCATTTTTCCTTTAGGATTAACTTTTCCTTTTCCCTTTGGGATTAACTTTTCCTTTTCCTTTTAGGATTAACTTTTCCCTTTCCCTTTGGGATTAACTTTTCCTTTTCCTTTTAGGATTAACTTTTCCCTTTCCCTTTGGGATTAAATTTCCTTATTTAGGAATTTAGGTTTTTCCCCTTTTGGGTTTTCCTCTCTTAGGTTTTCCCTTTTTAGGTTTTCCTCTTTTGGGTTTTCCTCTTTTAGGTTTTCCCCTTTTAGGTTTTCCTCTTTTGGGATTTGGGAATTTTCAAGATTTCCTATTTCACATAGGATTTATAATTTCCCTTTTATTTATGATTTAGGAATTTTCTTATTCCTTAAACTTTTCCTATCTTGAGTAGGATTTAGATTTCCTAATTTAATTAGGATTTAGGGATTTTTAGGATTTCCTATTTACAATAGGAATTAGGGTTTCTAGGATATTCCCATTCACCATGGGATTTTTCCTTTTCTAAGCTTTCTATGGTTCAAGCGATTTTCCCCTTACGGTTTCTAGCAACTTAGGCGAGAAGCAATCATAGAAAACAATCAAATCTATCAACCTAGACAACCTCAAGCAATCGATTTTTACTAGGGGGAATCGGATTAGATCCGATCTTAGATTTAGGTTTTTAGTCTTTTAGGTTATCGATTCTCAATTGAGTTTCTTCGAGTTTGGCGAGTTTAATTTAAGCACTAATCAACTTTCTATCAACCTAAACGAGTCAAACAATCGATCCATACAAGCAAACATCAATCGCTTATCAACCATGGTTCGATTTTAAGTTTCCACCGTTTAGGTCAAGTTTCATTATCGGTTCTTTAGCTTTTAGGGTTTTGATTTTACCTTTTCACCGTTTGGGGTTGTACGGATTGGACCGGGAGCTAAAGACCTCGGTAACTCACACTCGGATGAACAGTACCGATGAACAGTGTCACCGATGAACAGTACCGCGATGAACAGTGTCGCGTGAACAGTGTCGCCATGAACAGTATCGCCGTGAACAGTGTTTTTGCGATTTTTTAGGATTAGGGTTTTAGGTTTTCGTTAAGAGCAAGTCGTGCTGATAACGTGTTATGAATCTCGTGATTCTTATTGATTATGAAGAGATGTTACACCTATATATATACATAATAGGGGAGACAAATCCCACTAGGGCTAGGAATACAAAGCCCATTAAGACTAAGGTTAAACTGTCTTTACTTCATGGTCCGTTGGAACGGGCTTTCTAGAACTTAGTCATGGATCTTCTAGAACATGGATTAGGCCCACAGTTATGAAGTCCATCCCAATATGGTTTATAACAAAGCTAAAATAGTTTTGAAAGTAATGATTTTTAATTAGGGATTTTAATTATTTGGGTCTCACATTTTTTTTAGCTAGATGGATCACTAAAATAGAGGTCCTTTACGATTAGGTCCATGGCCCTTTGAAGATTTAAGCTACATTGAGTTTCTAGGTCTCATGCTTTTCACGTCCTATCAGGTTTCTATGTCAATGGAGTTTCACAACTCAAAGCTCTCGGATCCTTAGGTTTGATTTAAGTGGAGTGTAGGAGAGGGAATGTGCACCATTATCTTGATCCGGCTTGAACCAAAATTATAATCTCATTTAAGCGGTCATCAAACTCATAAAAAGCCCACGAGGCCCGACTTATGATATGATCGAGCTTGGCCCATGACGTGTTCGCCGGTTCAAAAGAGATAAATGGAAATCCGTGAGAAAATGAAGTAAATCAGCTAGCTTCGGAAAAAAATGAAAAGATAAAGTATTAGGAGAGATCGATGAGATTGATCAAACCGAATCAAGATCGATGGAGATTTACAAACCGATGTCGAGATTTGATAATAGATATATTGTGGATTTGTCAATATCTCATATTAGGAAATTTAGTATATGTACTATATTAGATTGGCTACGGCCACCAATAGTCGATTTGATATGTAAAAGTATTATATCAAAGTTATATAATTTTAATTTGTTTAGATTTTTACTTTTTTTTTTTTTTATACATATTTTGTTTGTTAAATTTATGCGTTTATCTTGATGAGGTGAATATAAATTTTATTAGCCGAATAAATTTTTAGACCATCTCAAAACTTTATATGGATATACGAATTCTAATCACCATCAATACATATTATACATTGCTTATTCTAAGTTTATGCAAACCAACAACATTCTATACTTGAATGTCGAAACTAACACAATTAATTAAACCAATAAAATAAACTCTTTAAGTTCACTTGGGAGAGAACACAACTTAAAATCAAATCCCAATATTCATAAAAGAAAACAAATAATATTCATAAAAGAAAACAATTTTCTAAACCAAAACAAGATAAAATAAAACAAAAAACAAGGAAGAGACTAATAAGCTTAAAGAGATAAACCTAGATCCTAACGAGGAAGCTCTTGACAAGGTCAAAGGAACATCCCAACCATACACGAACACAGGCTGATCAAGATGTTGGACATTACGTAATTGTGTAAAGTAGATTCCGTCTTCTCTAGCTTCCCATACGTTTCCATCGTCAACTTTAAACACTTGGTGATGCTTGAAATTAGGTCCTTGCCATAGATGACACCAAAAGAACTCGTTCTCATCATCAAATTTGTTAAGCAAATTATAGGATCCTGTTGGATGAACCCTATGGTATCCCATATCTCGGTGCGCAGATTTGCAATGGACTATGAGATCGTTTTTGTCATGAAGTAAGTTTCTGATCCACACGGAATGTGTGTATGACATTGATAAGGCTGTGTTACTCATCATGGTAAGGCCAAGGGCGAAAACAAAAAAGAGAATCGATAGACGATTCATAGATATCATCTTTGTACGTTTTACTAATGGTCGATCGATTTTGCTAGAATAATGTTAGAACTTAGAAGGTTTAGTTTGTTCGGTCTTTTCATATATAATCAAAAAAATATCACAGTCCTAATAGTTTTAGGAAACACCAAAGTAATAACAACTACTACATAACCACGGGTAATTTTAAAGTTATCTATAAACAGTTTTATTTAGTTTCTTTTTATATTTTACAAGAAAACGACAAATATTATCGTATACAATATATCGTTTTTATTTTATTTTTTACCATGATGATTCAAAAATATACAAATTTTATCATTCTATCCAAACGAAAATAATGGAATGTTCTCGCATATCATGACTGATGCTTCTTCATGTAAAATCAACAATAGCCAGTCTCTTTATGGAAGTCAAAAGAACATCTTCAAAAACACTTTCATGTGTACCAATTCCATCATTGCTTCTTAATCTCTTATTAATTAAACAATATAAACACAACTTTGTTTTTGTCACAAATGAAACAACATATCTTCACATCATTTTGATCAATTTGGTTGCCACATAATAAAAATTGAAAACGTTGTTTTTTTCTTCCTCTTTCATCAAAATAACCTACAACCAGCCTAAACCATGTGGAAGATATAAACTTATGATTCAATAGAGAGAATGAGTGGAAGAAATTGGAAAGGGAGAGAGACGAGAGTCACTTTAGAGATCAAGAGCAAACAAGAAATAGAATAAAGACATATACATACGGTTTATGTCACTAACTTAATGGGAGTGTGATTTTGGCAATGATTAAAAGTTTGGTGTAATTATTTTATGATATAGTTGAGTATGTTTGCTTCTTGACATAAAATTGAAAATTGGTATTTTCTTTCAACATTTTTCCATTACATTAAGTAAAATGAAACAATTTTAATATTTTTAAATTTGCATATACAGAACCGTAGCTACATAATTTTGGGCCACAAGCCTACAAACAAATAGGGCCGGACAGATTTGGGCCTTAATTGTTTTTTTTTTCTATTATATGATAACATAATTACTAAAATGCCCTCGTTTTCAACCTTTCCTGTGCGACTTCAAAATCAAAAATAACCCTAATTCCGCCATTTATCATTTTTCTTTCCCGATTTAATCGTTTTTAATGTTTTTCTTGCTGTTTTATACCAAATTATGGATTATCAACTCAAATCGAAGTAAAAAATGAAAAAAAAAAATCAGATCCGAGTTGAAGAAATCCCGACGGTGGGCTGAATTTTCTGTTGCCATGGACGAGGGCCGCAGCCGCCGCGTCGCTCGCGTCTATCACGCGACGGCTCTGTGCATATACAAAAAATAACCACATGTTAAAGTTGAATATGATGATGGCACATCATTAAATGTTATAAGTTTTACTTCACAAATAATATATAAGATATTGATTACATAGTCAAAACATTTTTATCAATATATATATATATATATATTATCTTGTATATATATATATATATATTTTATCTTTACAAAATTACTAAAATAAAATTAGTCAAAATCACAAAAAATGTATTACCATATTTTATTGTTGAAAGTAAATCAGTCAAACTCCAACATATTTATCACTACTATTTTATGGTAGATGGTTAAATAAAAATCTTCATTACTATGGTAAACAATTAAAAACACGATCTATTATATACCCTAGTTTTTGTCGTTTTCTAGTCTATTGGCGGCGCCGCTTTCTAAAGTGAATCTAACAAGATATTCTCTATCAAGTTCTAAGTTTGACACGCGTCATACCTTTCACATTTCAAGGTACACACATTTCATATCGTTCTAACGAAATTAATAACTAATTATTTAATCGTCAAATTTTGTTTTCACAAATCAAAATTTGTTATTAACATAAAATTAAATATTTTTTAAACTGCTACATATATTTTTTTTTCTATGCCTCTCTTCATTTTTTTTTTGTTTAAAGGTTTCTATATCGTCTATCTTTTACCATAATATCAATCAAAAGTTTTTAAAACATATCAAATAAACTGCCCATTATAAATTATCACAAGTTTTATAAGTTTTTTTTTCAGATGTACCTATTAATACAAAAAATTCAAATTATTTAAATTGATCGAGGTATTGCATATTTTTATTGTTGAATTGTGTTGCTTGTTTACAACAAGACTAATTAAAATTGTATAAAGTATGATTTTTTGCATTTAAAAATATTATAATATATTCTTATTAATAAATTGAATGCTCATTGATTCAAACTATTTTTTCATGTTCTGTAATTTACAGAGAATGATGTCAATGTTATTGTATGGAAAAGATCTGGTTTCTAGAATCAAAGCAAGATTGAGCCAATCTCAGACAAAAAAGCTTACCACACCAAAAAGAGGAGAAAGGAAGCTTACCAAACCAAAAAGAGGAGAAGTTGTTAACGTCGAAATTTTCCCAGGTGTTTCACATTCGACATACAAGAAAATGGAGCATCTCAATGGACAGTTTTTACGATTACTAAACAACTATGATGTTTATAAGATGAGGCGAGAATGCGGTCTTGTGGAACCATTCGTGTTTCTGTTAGCGAGCGGTGATACTTGTTGGACAAAATTTGATAAAAGATTTGAGAATTTTGAAAAACTTCCAGAGATTCCTTCCGACGATTGCTTCCCCTATAGTGATAAAGAAACAATTTGTGCGGGTACACATTTGATCGTCGTTGGAAGAGAGGTGGAAGGCATGGTGGTGTGGCGATATGAATCAGAGATGCATCAATGGGTGAAAGGCCCTACTATGATCACACCGCGTTGCATGTACGGGTCCGCAAGCCATGGGAGTGATGCTTTTTTTGCTGGCGGTATAAAAGTAGATGGAAATCATTATCCCGAGGTTTTGAGAAGTGTAGAGAAATATAATGCTCAGACCAAAACCTGGTCAACAGTTCAGAGAATGCATAAGAGAAGAAAATTTAGCTCAGGATGTTTCTTGCATGGCAAATTTTACGTAATTGGAGGTAGGAATGAAAATGATGAATTTCTTACCTGTGGAGAATCCTACGATGAGGTCACAAATTCTTGGACGCTGATTCCTGACATGCTTGGAAACATAACGTTTATGCCTATTCAATCGCCGCCCCTTATTGCAGTGGCCAACAACAACCTTTACTCGCTTGAAGTATCTTCAAACGAGATTGGTGTTTATGATATAAACACAAACACTTGGAAGAAACTTGGTGTTGCACCTGTGGTAGTAAATGTCGCATATGGTTGGGGCGTGGCGTTTAAGTCAATTGGAGATAGTCTTTTGTTGATTGCAAATTCATCTCGTCATTCTTTGTGTACGACAATGAGGGTTTTTACATGCCGACGTCCGTCTCCAAATATGGAAGAGCTAATTTGGGAAGAGCTTGATACCAACTATGGCAATGTTCGGTTCAGTTCTTTCATTCGTAACTGTTGTGTGATGTATGCTTAGAATTTCAAAGCAGCATATTATGGTTTGTGTTTTCATTTTATGCTATTGTGGGTTATATGTTGTTTCTATTTTTCTCTCTCTTTTTTTTTTTACGTCTTAAGTTTGGACGTAAATGTTTATGTATCTGTTTGCTTGCTTTTACCAATAAAATGTTTTTGTTGTGTAAGAAAATAAGTTTTCTTAATTTTTGTGTAATGTTTAGTGGGATTTCATAAGCAAGAAGGACATAACACGCGTGAAGCCTATGATTTAACTAATTAGCTCGTCTTTCATCAAATTTCATTGTTAAAGAAGAATCAAAATATTTCTAAAAGAATTTAAGAATTCATGGATACGTAGAGTGAAATCGAGAGATTGATGTTCTTCGAACAAACTCGCAAAGCAGCAAAAGCAGCATTTGTAAAAAAACCCTTAAGATGCCGAAGTTAATTTTTTTTCCCTAGGTTCATTCATATGATTTTTTTTTTTTTTTTTTTTTTTTTTTTTTTTTTTTTGGAGAATCTATGTAAAAGTCAATGAAGAAGTTGGTGAGTTTACGGCGAAAATCGAATTGGGTTTCTTGATTTTATTTTTTTTGTTGAATTTGATGAGATGGGGAAGAACTTTATTGGAAATATCACACTTTCTTTGATGAATTTTACGTAGATACCATTTCAAAGATAGAAGAGGCTTATTAATTAAGTCCAAAGATGCACAATATGTTGGAGAAGGAGGAGATTTGTCTACTTACATATGAGAAACGTTAAAGTCTAAAGAAAAAGGCGGTAAATATCAATTGCATTGTTAATGTTACTTGAAATGCTTTGCAACAAAAAAAAAAATTTCTAATATGAGTGTAATAAGTATTTTGCTAGAGAATTCTACACATGGAAGAGTTTGTAAAGATGTGCTTTGTGTTACAGAGAGAGATGAAGATATATATGTAAATTATGTTTATCTTTTTTTTTTTCAAAAATAATTTTAATAAGCATTGTAAATTGTAAAATTAAAATGTTAATGTTTGTTGCCTATTAATTGGATCTCTAATTACAATAACTTCAATTAATAAAAAAATTAAATTATTTAAAAGAAACATAATAAAGTCAACCTCAGCTATAACAACACACTTTCCTTTAGTTATCAAATAAATAACAATTCCAACCTTCTTTTTTAACGGATTTTCCAAAAAAGCCCAAAAATCTTAAAAACGGAATACCAAACCGGAGAAATCGGCTTTTTCTCCATAACCAAACCGGGAAAAAAAAAAAAACTAAACTGGTTTTCTCCATAGTGGAAAAAAAAAAAACCGAAAACAATGTACACACAACAAACCACTGATTCACAAACTAAGAACTCTGTTTCAAACTTTTCCATAAATACCTATTTAGACACTTTAAAGATCTTTCTTTCATCGGCCGTACAAATGATCATCATCTTCAAGCTCGGTTACTCCAAGCATTGCGAGATCAAGATGACATTTCATCTCGGATTTGGTTTGTTGCAACTGTGTATAAGTGTCAATCATACCAGAAATATTTGTGCTTTTCCTGCTTAATTTTTTTTTTTGGGCTCTAGTCCTTCTTCACCTTTCAAGATTGAGACTATCTCTTCCATACCGGATCTTCGGGATTCCTCATTGATCACACACGCTGCTGCAGCACGGATCATCCGCTCCATCTGAACCGTGTTTTTTCTTGGCATTTTAGCCTTGGATCGAGCAGCTCCACTATAGCTTCCATTCCTCTTTGCATCAACGGTTTCGCCTATAGAAAATACAAACAGCTAACTAAGTCCTTTTCCAAAACAATCCTAAATCTATTTGACGCAAACCCGATATGATCACAATATTATTCGACTTTTTCTTTTCTGAAAAACCTTCTTTTTCTCTTGTTATCCTCTTCTGAGACACATTTTTCTTCTCTTCTTGATGATCTTCACTTCTACTTTTCATTCGTAGATTTTTCTTCCAAATTTAAGTATTAATTAAGATTCGATAAATTGAATATTTAAAGTTTTAAAAGTTGAACTAAGCAAATCATGCTAAAAAATTTGTCTCAGCCCAACTCCATAAATTTTCGAATAGCTTGCTTGATATGTAAAGCCACCTTTACTTGGGATTCTGTTGGGTTAGTGATCCAATTCCGGTTCACTTGTGAGTCAGAAGTCGACCTGGTTCAATAAGGGTTTGGATTGGTTTGCTGGTTGTTGAGCTGGTTTAGCTCAATGAAGAGAATCGTTGGAGTTGTTGCAACGGCATCGTTTTAAGTTGATGGAGTAACGACAAATATATAGCTTTGTATCGTCTCCTTCTTCTCTGTATCTTGTATCTCATTCTTGATTCTCTCCTCCATTGTTGTAACCTTGAAGCTCTCTTGAGCTGGGAACATTGATTTTCTAGTGGATTGCCGGATTCGATCTGGCCCCAGATGTAGATTTAGTCACACCGACTAATCGAACTGGGTAAACAAAGTTTCTGTGTTGTTCTTGTTGTTTTCGTTCTCGGTTTCGTTGTGCGATTGATTCAGAGTGTTTGCGAGCTAAAGTGTTCTTCTGTTCGTGTGATTCTTGTGGTTTCGGGTTCGATTCTATAACAAGTGGTATCAGAGCCGTCAATTTTGGAATCGATGGCGAGCTCGAACACGAAGGTCGAAAAGTTCAAGACGAGCTTCAAGGTCTTCGATGGAGAATCGGATTTCTCACTCTGGCGAATCAGGATGATGGCGCATCTTAGTCTGCAAGGATTGAAGGATACAATCAAGCCGGAATTCTCCCTGACCAAGACTGTGCCATTGACGAAAAGCGAAGGTAAAGATGCTGATGAATCTGAACTTGGTTCATCGCAGACTAAGACAATTACTGATGAGAAACACAAGTTGAAAGATCTGAGCATGCTAGGGATCTGATTGTGATGCATCTTGGTGATGCGGTTCTTAGAAAGGTAAATCATTGTGAAACAGCATATGCAATGTGGATCTTGCTTGGTAGTTTGTATATGGAAACATCCCTGCCTAATAGGTTTAATCAGCAATTGAACCTTTACTCATTCAAGATGGTGGAATCTAAGTCGATAGATGCTAATGTTGATGACTTCTTGAAAATTATTGCTGATTTGGGAAGTTTGGAGACTGTTGTAACAGATGAAGTTCAAGCAATCTTGATTATGAATTCTCTTCCTCTTAGTTACAGTCAATTGAAACATACTCTCAAGTATGGTAATAGAACTCTGTCATTGAAGGATGTTGTTTCATCCGTAAAATCAATTGAGAAAGAACTGGCTGAGGCAAAGGAAGGTGACAAGAATTCGAATGCTGCATTGTATACAACTGAGAGAGGAAGGCCTACTACAAGAAAAGATTCTGGAGGTCAAGTCAGAAGTAGAAGCAGGTCTAACTCTAAGACAAGATTGAAGTGCTGGTACTGCAAGAAAGAGGGTCATGTCAAGAAAGACTGTTATGCTAGAAAGAAAAAGATGGATTCAGAAGGGCAGAGTGAAGCTGGTGTCATTACTGAAAAATTGGTATTCTCTGAGGCATTAAGTGTGAATGAGCAGATGGTAAAGGATTTGTGGGTACTGGACTCAGGGTGCACAAGCCACATGACTTCTAGACGTGACTGGTTTTGCAGTTTTGATGAAAGTGCATCCACTACAATTTTACTTGGAGACAATCATTCAGTGAAGTCTGGGAGTAGGTTCTATCATGCTGAATACTAATGGTGGATCAATCAAGACATTGGAAAATGTCAAGTTTGTTCCAAATCTCAGAAGAAACCTGATCTCTACTAGTACATTAGATAAACTTGGATTTAAACATGAAGGTGGAGATGGTAAGATCAGATACTTCAAAGGAAATAAGACAGCTCTGAAAGGTAAACTTCTGAATGGTCTGTATATTCTTGATGGAAACACTGTAGTGTCTGAGAATAGTAATGCAGAAGACTCTAGTGGTAAAACGGCTCTCTGGCATAGTAGACTAGGCCACATGGGAATCAACAATCTGAAAATTTTAGTTGAGAAAGGACTCCTAGATAAGAAAGAGATCAAAGATCTAAAGTTTTGTGAGCATTGTGTAATGGGGAAAGCCAAGAAAGTGAGCTTCAATGTAGGGAAACACAACTCAGTGGAAGCTCTCAGTTATGTCCATGCAGATCTTTGGGGCTCATCCAATGTCACACCATCCTTGTCAGGTAAGAAAAATACTTCATTGATGACAAGACTAGGAAAGTGTGGCTGTATTTCATAAAAACTAAGGATGAGACCTTTGGAAAATTCTGTGAATGGAAGGATCTAGTAGAGAATCAGATTGGTAAGAAAGTAAAGTGCCTAAGAACTGACAATGGGTTAGAGTTCTGTAACTCTAAGTTTGATGAATACTACAAGCAACATGGCATTGAGAGACACCACACGTGTACATATACTCCTCAGCAGAATGGAGTGGCAGAGAGAATGAACAGAACTATCATGGAGAAAGTAAGATGCTTATTAGATGAATCAGGACTGGAAGAAAGGTTTTGGGCTGAGGCTGCTTCAACAGCAGCTTATCTAATCAACAGGTCTCCTGCCTATGCAATAGACCACAATGTACCTGAAGAGCTTTGGTTAAATCGCAAACCAGGTTATAGGCATCTCAGGAAATTTGGATCAGTGGCTTATGTACATCAGGATCAAGGGAAGCTCAAACCAAGGGCTCTCAAAGGGATCTTCTTAGGATACCCTACTGGTACTAAGGGATATAAAGTGTGGCTGCTTAATGAAGAAAAGTGTGTTGTTAGCAGAAATGTAGTATTTCATGAAGATATGGTCTACAGGATGCTGAATGAGAAGAGTAAAGAAGAACCTGTAGACATAAAACAAGAAAGTGGTGAAGGCAGTAAAACTGTGAAGGTCACTACTGTCAGGATTAGAAATGAAGAAAGTTCTAATCAAGGTGGAGTCATTCAACTTGAAGACAGTGAGTCTGAATCAGAACAAGAGGAAGATTCTGAAACTGAAGTTGTGAGAAACTCACCTGTGAGTCATGGACTTGGGGATCTAGCAAATTATCAACTTGCTAGAGACAGAGTAAGAAGAGAAATTAACCCCCCAAGCAGATTTGATGAAGACAATAAAGCAGTCTTTGCATTAATAGTTGTTGAGAGTCTCAATCTGGAAGAACCTGCATCATTCTTTGAAGCTATGCTTGACAAGGAAAGGTTAAAGTGGAAAGGGGCTGCTCAAGAAGAATTTGATTCATTAATCAAAAATAGAACATGGGTCTTGGTTGATAAACCAGATGGAAAGAAGCTGATTGGTTGTAGATGGTTGTTTAAAGTAAAAGTTGGAATTCCTGGGATTGAGTCTAAGCGGTATAAGGCTAGGCTTATTGCTAAAGGATACTCGCAGAAGGAGGGTATTGATTACCATGATATTTTTGCACCAGTGGTTAAACATGTCTCTATCCGGATTCTAATGTCAGTTGTTGTGAATAGAGGTTTGGAGCTGGAGCAAATGGATGTAAAGACGGCGTTTCTTCATGGAGATTTAGAAGAGGAGCTTTACATGGAACAACCAGAAGGCTTTGTGTCAGAAAATAATAAAGACAAAGTTTGTTTGTTGAAGAAATCACTGTATGGGCTAAAACAAGCACCAAGGCAGTGGAACAAACGGTTTGACAAGTTTATAAAGGATCAGAACTTCATGAGAAGTTATCGAGACACTTGTGTGTATACAAAACAAGTAAGTGATAACGTCTATGCCTATCTGCTTCTTTATGTTGATGATATGTTGATTTCTTGTGAGAGCATGGCTGAGATAGTCAAGATTAAAGAACAGTTAAGTATGGAATTTGAGATGAAGGATTTAGGAGCTGCAAGTAGAATTCTTGGCATAGACATTACTAGAGATAGAAAGGCTGGTACATTGACCTTATCTCAGTCTAGCTACCTAGAAAAGGTTCTCAAAAGGTTTAATATGTCTGAGGCTAAGTCCACCAACACTCCTATTGGTGCTCACTTCAAGTTAGTTGCTGTAAGTAGAGAGGATGAGTGCATTGATACTGAAACAGTGCCTTACTCTAGTGCAGTTGGTAGCCTTATGCATGAAATGCTGGGAACTAGGCCTGACCTGGCTTATGCAATAGGGTTGGTTAGTCGCTTTATGAGCAGACCTGGTGAGATCCATTGGGAGGCAGTTAAGTGGATACTGAGGTATCTCAGAGGGTCTACAGAGTTGGAATTGGTATTCACAAAAGCTAAAGAGTTTGGAGTTACATGTTTTTGTGATTCTGATCATGGAGGTGACTTGGATAAGAGAAGATCGATTAGTGGTTATGTGTTTTGTGTTGGAGGTAACACAGTGAGCTGGAAATCTCAATTGCAACCTGTTGTGGCATTGTCTACGACTGAAGCAGAGTATATCTCTTTATCTGAGGCTGCAAAAGAAGCTATGTGGATTCAAGGACTCTTGGAAGACATGAAAATAGAGCATGGTAAGGTGAAGCTTTGGTGTGATTCTCAATCAGCGATTTGCTTATCCAAGAACAGTACGTATCATGGAAGAACTAAGCATTTTGCACTCAAGTTTCATATTATCAGAGATGTGGTTGCTTCTGGTGATATAGAAGTGTTGAAGATTCATACTTCAAAGAATCCAGCAGATGCCAAAGTGCATTCCTGTGGAGAAGTTCAAATCAGCCTTGGAAGTTCTGAGGTTGGTGAAATGGGACTAAGGCCATTCAGTCTTAGCCAGAGGTAAGGATCCAAGTATGGTAATCCGCTTAGTAGTTTGGAAGTTGGATCAAGGTGGAGATTGTTGGGTTAGTGATCCAATTCCGGTTCACTTGTGAGTCAGAAGTCGACCTGGTTCAATAAGGGTTTGGATTGGTTTGCTGGTTGTTGAGCTGGTTTAGCTCAATGAAGAGAATCGTTGGAGTTGTTGCAACGGCATCGTTTTAAGTTGTTGGAGTAACGACAAATATATAGCTTTGTATCGTCTCCTTCTTCTCTGTATCTTGTATCTCATTCTTGATTCTCTCCTCCATTGTTGTAACCTTGAAGCTCTCTTGAGCTGAGAACATTGATTTTCTAGTGGATTGCCGGATTCGATCTGGCCCCAGATGTAGATTTAGTCACACCGACTAATCGAACTGGGTAAACAAAGTTTCTGTGTTGTTCTTGTTGTTTTCGTTCTCGGTTTCGTTGTGCGATTGATTCAGAGTGTTTGCGAGCTAAAGTGTTCTTCTGTTCGTGTGATTCTTGTGGTTTCGGGTTCGATTCTGTAACAGATTCTAACTACAAAGTAGTGTGGTGGTGCCACAGATTAATGTGGTTCATGAGCTTGTAAGATCTATTATCTCTTTGTAAATTATAAGCTCATCCAATAACTGTTGTTTGTCCCAATTTTTGTGCTGCAAGGGTAAAAAAAACTGGCATTTAATTTCTATCTTAAGCTCTAGTTATTTTTACCAATTTACATGTGTGCTTATTACTCTTCCCAGATCTTTATACTTTTTCAAATTTGGTAGATATATGTTGGCTTTTGACTTCATATGCATTACAATTAGTAAATTAGAACAAAACCAACTCATCCCAGTTAGTGTATATTTCTTCCCGATAAATACAACACAGACTTCGATAATTCCTTTAGTTATTTCTAAATGGACATACATACATTTGGTATGGCGAACTCGGAAATATTATAATCCAAAAATTTAAGTATTAGAACGGCTACGACCACAAATAGTTCAATTTAGATATGTAAAAGTATTAATTCAAAGTCATATAAGTGTAATTTGTTTAGCTTTTTACCTTTCTTATTCTTTTTTTTTTTGGTTAACTTTATGTATAATTATTTTGATAGGGTGAATATAAATTATATTATCTGAATAAAGTTTACACTATCCCAAAATTTTATCTGGATAATACGTTGCTAAACAAACTTATTCTAAATTCAGGTAATTCAATCCCAAACCACCGAAATTCTATACTTGAATGTTGACACGCTTACACAATTAAATAAACCAATAAATAAACTCTCCAATTTCACTTGGGAGAACCCTTAAAATCATTAAAAAAAACAAAAAAAAATATTCATAAAAGAAAACCAATTTTCTAAACTAAAACTACATAAAATATAACAAAACCAAGGAAGATCTAATAAGCTTAACGAGATAAACCAAAACTAGGTATAATGAAACAAAAACAAGGGTTGACAAAATAAATAAAAAACAAAAAAAACAAAAAACAAAAGAAAAAAACAAAAACAAAAACAGGGAAGAGACTAACAAGCTTAAAGAGATAAACCTAGATCCCAACCAGGAAGCTCTTGACAAGTTCAAAGGAACATCCCAACCATACACAAACATAGGCTGACCGAGATCTTGGAAATTATTTATCTGTGATAAGTAGATTCCATCTTCTTTAGCTTCCCATACGTTTCCATCGTCAACTTTAAACACTTGATGATGCTTGAACTTAGGTCCTTGCCATACATGACACCAAAAGAACTCGTTATCATCATCAAAATCGAAAAGCAAATTGTAGGATCCTGTTGGATGAACCCTGTGGTATCCCATATCTCGGTCCGTGGATTTGCAATGGACTATGAGATCGTTTTTGTCATGAAGTAAGTTTCTGATCCACACGGAATGTGTGTATGACATTGATAAGGTTGTGTTACTCATCATGGTAAGGCCAAAGGCGAAAACAAAAAGGAGAATCGATAGACGATTCATCGATATCATCTTTGTACGTTGTACTAATGGTCGATCGATTTTGAAAGTGGCTAGAATGTTAGAAGGTTTAGTTTCTTCGGGCTATTCATATATATATATATATATATATATATATATATAAAATACTAGTCACAGTCCTAATAGTTTTAGGAAACACCAAAGTAATAACAACTACATAATAACCACGGGTAAATTTAAAGTTATCTACAAATAGTTCTATCTAATTTTTCCATATTTTACTAGAAAATGACAAATATTATCGTATATGTTAGAAATCTTGTGTTTCTTATTCTTATTATTGATTATGAATGGAGGTTACAACTTATATATATACACACATGAGGAGGTTACAATCCTAATTGGACTAGGAATATAAGGTCCATGAACCACTAACACTTAGACCTCCTCTTGTCTTCTAGTGATGGGTCGTACCATTGGACCGAACCTTCTAGAACATGTGTATGGGCCACGGTTATGGAGTCCATCCGACCATGCGGTTTATAACACTCCCCCTTGGATGACATAACCGTGTAGATGCCAAAGGATCTCAGTAATGCGCTTGGGGGATGCTGCCTCATTAAAACCTTACTAGGAAAACTCATTTGGGACAAAACCATAGTTAAGGAAAAAGAGTAGAGCACGCATTACTCCCCCTGATTTGGTCATCCCTTTAAGTCCTCAAGTCTTCGCATTCCAATTTGACGCGTGAGCTTCCTTAGCGTCGATGTTGGTAATGCCTTTGTGAAGAGGTCGGCTGAGTTGTCACTTGACCGAACTTGTATCACTCGAACTTCTCCATCCCTTTGCAAGTCATGCGTGAAGAAGAACTTAGGCAGAATGTGCTTTGTCCGGTCTCCCTTGATGTATCCTTCCTTAAGTTGTGCGATGCAGGCGACATTGTCCTCGTACATGACCGTTGGCTCCTTGTCATTATCCATTCCACAATTGGATCGTATGTGTTGAGTCAATGACCTCAACCACACACATTCACGGCTGGCCTCATGTATTGCTAAGATCTCCGCGTGGTTAGATGAAGTGGCTGAGATGGATTGCTTCATTGAACGCCACGAAATCGCGGTTCCACCTTGTGTAAACACATAACCTGTTTGTGACTTACCATTATGCGGATATGAATTATAACCTGCATCAGCAAAACCAACTAAACCTTCTTTGTTATGGTTAGTATAATATAGACCCAAATCAATAGTACCCTGCAAATAACGAAATAAATGTTTAATTCTATTCCAGTGCCTTTGGGTCGGACATGAGCTAAATCTAGCAAGGAAGTTCACGGCAAAACAAATGTCTGGTTTAGTGTGGCTAGCCAAGTACATTAACGCTCCTATGGCACTGAGGTATGGCACTTCAGGACCGAGAATTTCTTCATCCTCCTTCTTTGGACCGAACGGATCACTATCCAATCCGAGGCTTCTCACTACCATTGGCCCTGGTCAATGGGCGGGCCTGGTCCATATTAAATCTCTTGAGTACTGTTTCTGTATATGCCTTTTGATGCACAAGGATTCCATTGTTTATGTACTCAAGTTGCAATCCCAAACAGAACTTAATTATTGCCTAGGTCTTTTAGATATACTCAACTGTTTGGTCGATTACCCAGAGGTTTAAATTATTCATATACACTGCTATGATTACAAATCCTTTGTTTGCAAACCTCTTTATGAAAATGCATGGACTAATGGGATCATTTATAACATTCCATACGCCCATTTGGTCTAAGTCCATGAAAAGATTTGTCCAGCCTTATGCAGTAATATTCTCGAGAATCTTTCTTATCTTTGACTTTATCTTTGAGCTCAATACCCTCTGGTAATCTCATATATATTATCCAGTGGACTTATATAAATATGCAGGCATTACATCCATTAGCCGCAAACCAGACTTAGCATCCACCACTAGGGAGTATGTTTCTTCAAAATCTATCCCTGGTCTTTAGGAGAATCCTTGTGCTATAAGCCGTGCCTTATATCTCACGCTTTATTATTCTCATTTCTTTTCCTCACAAAGACCCACTTGTGTCCTACTGGTTTTATCTCGGATGGTGTCCTTAAGGTCGGACCAAACACATCCCTTTTCTTTAATGAACTTAACTCCACGTCGATTGCTTCTTTCCATTTAAGCCAATCTGATCTTTGAGTGCACTCTAATATAGACGTGGGTTCATGATCCTCATTTATTTCAAGTGCTACCTTGTATGAAAATGTTTCGTCGACGTCGACTTCTTTTCGGTTCCATTTTATCCCAGACATGATATAGTTTATTGAGATCTCATTATTATCAACTCCATCAAGACCTTGAGGTTCGGCATCCCGAACCTCATCCTGAGGATTTTCCGCGGCCATGTCTATACTTTTCTTTACCTCGATTTCCATTGCACCTTTCTTTGATTTTCGAGGATTTTTATCTTTGGAACCTAATGGTCTACCACGTTTCTTTTGTGGACTAGACTCGGTAGCAACTTCATTGATTCCCTTTTGGACATCAATACGTACTGGTGCATTACAAGCTGGTGTGTACGCTTTAGTAACTTTCTTTGGGTCAGCAAAGGAATCTGGCAATTCATTAGCTAGCTTTTGCAAATTTATTATCTCATGGACCTCTGAATCACACATCAGAGTCCGAGGATCTTGCCAATTTAAGGATGTTTGATTTCATGATATTTCTTTTATATCTTTGCCCAGCTTGTTTCTCTCTCCACCCATAGTTGGAAACTCGGATTCATTGAAGTGACAATCCGCGTATCTAGCCTTAAATAGATCACCCGTAGTAGGCTCAAGATACTTTATGATGGTGGGAGACTCGAATCCAACGTATATTTCCATCCTCCTTTGAGGTCCCATTTTTTGTTCTTTGTGGTGGAGCAATCGGTACATATACGGCACACCCGAATGTCGTTAGATGGGATATGTCTGGCTCTTGACCCGTTAGTAATTGGGATGGCGAATATTTATGTTCACTAGATGGCCTTATGCGTATAAACTCTAATGCATGTAAAACAGCATGTCCTTAAGCGGCTACTGGAAGCTTCGACCTCATGAGTAATGGTCGAGCTATCATTTGAATTCGCTTAATGAAGGTTTTCGCTAATCCATTCTGTGTATGTACATGTGCCACAGGATGCTCCACACTTACCCCCATGGACATACAGTAGTCATTAAACGCTTGGGACGTGAATTCACCGGCATTATTTAGACGTATAGTCTTAAGCGGAAAATCAGGGAAATTGGCTCGCAAACGTATGATCTAGGCCAACAACCTAGCAAACACTTGGTTTCTAGGTTATAATAAGCATACATGCGACTATCTTGTCGATGCATCAATGAGGACCATGAAATATCTAAACGTCCCACAAGGTGGGTGTATTGGTCCACATATATCCCCTTGTATTCTTTCAAGAAAGTTTATGGTCTCTTTATTAACCTTTGCCGGTGATGGCCTTATAATGAGTTTCCCTTGTGAACATGCTTCACACGTGAGATTTTTAGGGATAACTCTTTTCTCTCTTAGGGTGTGCCCCTTTGAATTAGCTATTAGCTTACGCATCATATTTTGACCCGGATGGCCAAGCCGGTCATGCCATAAAGTGAATTTCTCGTTGGACTCTTTCATTGCCAAATTAGCTTTTATCATATTGATTTTAGCATAGTATAAGCCAGTGGATAATGCAGGTATAGATTCTAGGACTTTCTTATGTCATTTGGTGATCTCAATTATGTTTAGGAACTCTTTTGTTCCTTCACCCTTTGTTTCAATATGTAGACCATTCAAACGAATGTCTTTAAAGCTCAATAAGCATCACTTAGAGCTGGGTGAGTATAGGGCATCGCTTAACTCAAGATGCGTCCCTTTTGGTAAGAGTATATGGGCTTGACCATGGCCCTCTATAAGATTAGCTATACCCGCTATCGTGCTAATATTGGCATTTTTCAATTCGAGATTTAGGAAATATCTCTTGTCATTTAAAATCGTGTGGCTTGAGCCACTATCCACTATGAGTATGTTCTTGTCCTCGGTCATTTCTTATATAGACAAGAATCATGTTTTAAACATAAAGTAATATAAAATAAATTCAAGCAAATAACAATCAATGAACACATAAAACAACAAATAAAACATAGAGGTTTTGATGTCGAAGTCAGGAGTTTCATACTCCATTAGATCATCTTGATTATGTTCACCATCTTTATAGACCAAATGGGCTTTTGGATTCTTTCCTTTTTCACTCTCTTAATAGAGGTCACAACGATGTTTGGAAGTCCTACATATCTTAGCCCAATGGTTCCCCATTCCACATCTATGGCATACCCATTTGGTCGAGTGTTGTGGTATGGAAATACCACATTGTCCTCGCCCTCGACCATGGCCAGAATTGGGTCTACATCCACGGTTATAATGGTTCCCACGGCTGGATGAGTTATAATGGCCACAACCACGTCCTAGCCACCACGGCCACGGCCGTGTGGTCTATCACTATGGACGTGGTTAGATTATTTGGATTCTTTCTTATCCTCTGCGGCCTCTTTGGCATCAGGTAATGGGGTTAATCTATGAGGTCTTATTTCATTGTTTCTTATCAGTAAGTCATTATTTTGCTCTTCTAGCAATAGACTCATCCATGGACTTATAGTCCTGGATTTTAAGACTCTTCCGATCACATATAGCATTTGGTAATAACACCATTCTTTGGTGATCATATCTATGACAAGTGGATTTAGCCTTGTTTTGCGGTTTGGAGATTCCACGGCCTCTACCACGGCCATTGTTCCCACGACCTCTACCACCTTGGTGGCTTCCCTGGTCGTTGGAGCTATTGTTGCCGTGACCACTACGTCCTCTACTACGGCCATGGTCGTGATACCCTTTATGGACGTAGTTGGTTTCAATGGTCTCTTTAGGCTCTTTGGCCTTCTCGGTCCTAATTCTGTCCAAAGGTCTGTAGGATTTTCAATAGTCATATACTGATCTTGAGACTCTCAATAAGATGGTGGCTAATACTTAATATTGCCTTGTATCTATCTTTCTCACTTGGCATTCTTGCCTTATGTGATACATTAACCAAGTCCTTTTGACTTTAGGATAATCTTATTATCCATTGCCCATTCTAAATAATTATCTCCTTAGAGATTTAGGGCATTACAAGTTGTAATTTGACATCTATAAAGAAAAGTTTTGAGTCAAAATCATGCCATGGATAAATCGTTAGTGTCATGCGGTATTTGAGACCGAACCATGAATCGATTTTCCTTTTTCTTTAAAGATTTGACTTTTCTCTTTAGGGTTAGATTTCCTCTTGTGATTAGATTTCCTCTTAGGATTAGATTTCCTCTTTTGCTTAGGATTAGGATTTTTCCTTTTCTTTTAGGATTAACTTTTCCTTTTTCCCTTTAGGATTTACTTTTTAAGATTTCCTATCTTGAATAGGATTTATGTTTTCCTCTTTTAGGTTTTCCTATTTTGATTAGAATTTATCTTCTCCTATTTACAATAGGATTTATGGTTTCTAGGATTTTCCTATTTACAATAGGAAACTTCCTTTTCTAGGTTTTCTAGGGTTTGAGGTTCATGCAACTTAGGACTTGATTTACTAACAATTTTAGCAAGAAACCAATCATAGAAACAAGCAAACTAACAACCTAGCAACCTCAAAACAAACCGATTTCTTTAGGGGATTTGGGGATCAGATCAAATCCGATTAGGGTTTAAGTTTTTTTAAAGGTTTTCAATTCTTGATTTGAAGTGTTTTCGATTTAGCGATTTAGGTTAAGCAATAAGAACTTTTCTAGCAACCTAAATAACTCAAGCAAACAAGTAAACAAAACGCAACAAGCAATCAGATCAAGCAAACACTAACCAACCATTCGTTTTAGGGTTTCACCGTTTGTCAAGTTCAAATTCGAGTTGGTTCTTTAGCTTTAGGGTTCATCGAGTTACCTTTCTCCTTTGGGGTTGTATGGATTAGAACCGGGAGCTAAAGACCTCGGTTATCAAGCTTGACGAGATCGCCGAGCAAGGAGAAGGCGAACGACCGTGAATGAGCTAGGGTTAGAAGGCGGTCGCGAGCTTTGGTTGCCGGAGTTGGTGGCTACGGGCGGCAGACGAACGGCAAGCTAGGGTTCGGCGAGAAAGCTTTTGCGATTTGGGGTTAGGGATTTTAGTTTTCGTTAAGAGCAAGCTCGTGTTGATAACGTGTTAGAAATCTTGTGTTACTTATTCTTATTATTGATTATGAATGGAGGTTACAATTTATATATATACACACATGAGGAGGTTACAATCCTAATTGGACTAGGAATATAAGGCCCATGAACCACTAACACTTAGACCTCCTCTTGTCTTCTTGTGATGGGCCGTACCATTGGGCCGAACCTTGTAGAACATGTGTGACGCGTCCCGCGGTCACGAACGGTGTCCGGACAGTCGGTACGACGGCTGACGATGGTTCGGCTTACGGGTCTGTGAGGTTGGTCCGATGAAAAGGATAGCGATGGGGAAGCGACCTTCTCGGTGACTTCAAGGAATGGCTTCGATGGGTGGGTTGAAGTAACCACACGCAAGGGATGACTCTCTCACGATACGGTTACACTTCGAGGCTTTGATCCCGGATACAAAGACTCTAAGGGCTCTCTCTCGTTTTCGCAACAAAGGGAGAAAAGAAAAGAACAACTTTTATTTATGAAAATGAGCTAACCTTTTACAAGAGAGTTTAGTGGTCTTTATATAGGCAAAGCAAGGGAACACTAAAACCCTAAGACGTGCGGTCAACTTAATACAAACATGGGTCAACAAATGGCATACGTGTAGTCCATAAGAAAGAAGAGCCTAACGGCTTTATTAATAAGAGGAAGAAAAATGGCCACGCATGCGGAGATGCTTGGCCATGCACTAAGTTACGTCGACCTCATTAAAACCTCGTGGTAAACCACTTTGGGATAAACCCAACGAGGAAAAAGAGTACCAACTCCCTTAATGACTTTCGAGTCTTCACCGGGTGATGGTGAAGACTAACCGGACAACCTCGGACGGTAAGTCGTGTCCGGCTAAGTTACATGACCGCGGGTCATGTAACTTTAAGAACTGGTCTGTGAACATGTTGCATCGGTCTTGAGCCTTTGTCCGTGATCTTGTAGAGACTCCCGGGTCAATCCGGGGTGCTTGAATAGCTTCCCGTGTGGTCCAGTCCAGACTGTCCCGTCCCTCGTACCGGCTACTGTCCGTGGGCTGTCCGGCTGGTCGGGTCTCGTTATCCCCTCCCCCTTCGGAAGGTTCTGACCTTAGAACTTCCTCTTCATTCCCTACATCATAAGGGACTAAATCAGTGACGTTAAAGGACGTAAAGGTATTATACGTACCGGGGAGTTCCAATCGGTAGGCGTTGTCGTTGATGCGCTCGATGACTTGGAAAGGACCATCTCCTCTTGAACTAAGCTTGTCCTTCTTCCGCTGTGGAAACCTTTCTGGCCTCAAATGCAACCAAACCCAATCCCCCGGTTTGAAGATCACAGCTTTGCGGTGCTTGTTGGCTTGTCGTGTGTAATGCTCGGTTCTCTTTGCTAAGTTGTCCCGAACTTCGGCATGTAGTTTCTTAACCATTTCAGCCTTTGTTGCTCCTTCTTGACACTCGATCTCGTGGGCGGGTAACAGCAATAAGTCCATAGGTGTGCAAGGCTTGAAACCATATACTACTTCGAATGGAGATTTCTTCGTTGCCGAATGCACGGGCTGATTGTATGCAAACTCCATAAGGAGTACGAGCTCTAACCAAGTTCCCGGATTGCTTGCTACGGTGGTACGAATCAGGGCGCCCAAGGTCCGGTTCACGGCCTCGGTTTGACTGTCCGTTTGCGGATGACAAGCCGTCGAATAGAGTAACTTAGTTCCCATTTTCCTCCATAAAGTTCTCCAAAAATGTCCAAGGAACTTCGGATCTCGATCTGACACGATGCTACGCGGTATACCATGGAGCCTCACGACCTCCCTAAAGAACAAGTTGGCTAAGGCCGTGGCGTCCGACGATTTGTTGCAAGGTATGAAGTGAGCCATTTTTGAGAACCGGTTGACCACAACGAAAATAGAATCCTTACGGTATTGGATTGGCAGCCCTAGCAAGAAATCCATGGATATGTCCATCCATGGTCCATCCGGAATCGGCAAAGGTTGGTAAAGACCATGGGGACGCGGTGTGGACTTGGCGGCCCGACAAACAACATAGCGGCCTACGAATTTTTCCACCATCCTCTTCATTTTTGGCCAATAAAAGTGCCCCCTCAAAACTTGAAACGTCTTGGTGACCCCAAAGTGCCCGGTAAGGCCTCCACCGTGAGCCTCTTGCATCAAAAGTGTTCGAACCGATCCGGCTGGTACGCAAAGTCGCTTGTCCCGAAATAGAAACCCATCTTGAATGTAGAACCTCGAATAATTTCCTTTCCCGTGGTCTCTAAAACACTCCCCAAATTCCGCATCCGTTGCATATGCTTCCTTAAGCGACTCGAAACCCAAAACCCGAGCTTCCATTGTGGTGATCAATACGTGCCTTCTAGATAATGCGTCGGCTATAACATTCTCTTTGCCCCTCTTATACTTGATAACGTACGGGAAAGCCTCGATGAACTCTAACCACTTCGCATGCCTTTTCTTCAAGTTGGTTTGACCTCTAAGATGCTTCAAGGTCTCATGATCCGTGTGGATTACAAACTCCCTCGGCAAAAGATAGTGTTGCCAAGTCTCCATGGCCCGGACTAGTGCATAAAGCTCCTTATCATAAGTCGGATAGTTGAGGGTTGGACCGTGTAGTTTCTCACTAAAGTAGGCTACGGGTTTGCCTCCTTGGGTTAGAACCGCTCCAATTCCGATGCCGGATGCATCACATTCCACCTCAAAGGTCTTCTCGAAGTTAGGTAAGGCTAGTAATGGAGCTTGGGTCAATCTCTTCTTAAGCTCTTGAAATGATGCCTCTTCGTTTGGTCCCCATGTGAACTCTTCATTTTTCTTAGTGATGGCGGTGAGAGGTGCGGCTACGGTGCTAAAATCTTTCACAAACCGATGATAGAAAATTGCCAACCCGTGGAAACTTCTAACTTGACTAACGGTTGTTGGTGTAGGCCATTCTTCGATTGCTCGAATCTTCTCTTGGTTCACTCTAAGCCCCTGCTCACTTACAACAAAACCTAAGAAAACTAGTTCATTAGTACCAAACACACACTTCTTGAAGTCAGCATATAGCTTTTCTTCTCGAAGTGTTGTTAAAACCGCATCAAGATGGACCAAGTGATCCTCTAGGCTACGGCTATAGATCAAGATATCATCAAAATAAACCACAACAAATTTATTAATGAAAGGTCTAAGGATGTGATTCATTAACCGCATGAATGTGGATGGGGCGTTGGAGAGGCCAAAAGGCATGACTAGCCACTCGTATAATTCTTGCTTGGTCTTGAAGGTCGTCTTCCACTCATCCCCTTCTTTCATTCGAACTTGATGATAACCACTCTTGAGATCAATCTTGGTGAAAATAATAGCTCCATCCAACTCATCTAGCATGTCGTCTAATCTCGGGATTGGATGTCGATACTTCACCGTGATGTTGTTAATCGCTCTACAATCGATGCACATACGCCATGACCCATCCTTTTTAGGCACTAATAGAACCGGCACGGCACATGGACTTAGACTTTCTCGGACATAGCCTTGTTTCATTAGATCCCCGACTTGCTTCTCTAGTTCTTTGGCTTCGGTTGGGTTCACTCTATAAGCTGGTCGGTTTGGCAATTGATGTTCTATTTGATGTTCAATCCCTCGGATAGGTGGTAACCCGTGTGGCAACTCCTCCGGAAACACGTCTTGGAACCGCTTGATGATGGCCTTCATTTCTTCCGGAATTGCTTCCCCTTCACAATCTATAGTCAAAACATCCTTGAAAACCATCAATAACACTTGGCAAGAGGAGTCACATAGTGATCTCCTAATATCGCTAGCATTAATCAAGAAGATAGACTTAGAACTAGGCTCACTAGACATTTTCGATTGCATTTCATTGACTAGTGTAGGTGAAAAAGGCTTTAAACATATCCGTTTTCCATTGTGGGTGAAAGTATACTCATTAGAATGCCCACAATGCGATGTCTTCCTATCGAATTGCCAAGGCCGTCCTAATAGTAGGTGGCTAGCTTGCATAGGGACGACATCGCACAAGACTTGGTCTTGATAAGGGCCTACACTAAAGGAAACTAACACTTGTTCCGAGACTTGTATGATGGATTTATTATTCAACCATTTAAGCCTATAAGGTTTGGGATGAGGTGTAGTCACAAGAGAAAGTTTCTTGACCATATAGAAACTCGCGACATTGGTACACGAGCCCCCATCAATGATCAACCCACACTGTAGGAATTTGTACAGGTTTCTACCAGATTAATCTCTATTAATCAACCTACAGAATTCCTGAAGCCTAGGATCTAGGGTTTATTAATTGAATCAGAAAGATCTCAGATATACCTGGAGATTGGCAGCGGAAGATTATCAGGTTATCGAGATCTGTAGCGCCTCAATTGCTGCGCCTCTATCGTAGTCCACACTCACATGAACTGGAATATGCAGGTATGCTAGTGCCTGTAGATCGGATCTCTCAGAGGAATCCCTGTGTTTCTAGAGGTGGGAGGCGACAAAAGTGACCAAATCTTGGGCAATTTCGTGCCTCATATCCTTTATATAGGCACAAGTGAAGGCCCTAATTACCCAGTAATTAAACCGGCCCAATTAAGTCATTAAACCGAAATCTCTATTTCGATCAAACCCTTGGTATCGATCGATACTACCAAGCCGGTATCGATCGACACCTTCCTCAAAACACGTTGTGTATCATATACACATATGTATCATATACACATTAATTAGATCATTACATTAATGATCATTCCCTCATAAAGTACATCCAGTTCACTTAGGTGTGTGACCCTGTAGGATCATATAATACTAGCAATGAGTTCATAACTAATAGATCAAGAGCGGTTTCTAGCAAAGCATCATGACCACCTAGTATCACATGAATGTCTGATCTCGACAATACAACTATGTCTAGAGTGAATACAAGTATGATTTCAGGACATTCCCAACACACACACCTTCCCACTTACCATGCACCGGGTGTGGAAAATGTTGTCCCTTTGGTTGGAGTCATCCGGTGATTGGCTTGTGCTTAACATCCGTCGGATCATTAGTAGTTCCCCCACTTCCGGTTCGGCTATGGCTTCTTCAATTTCGGAATCAATGGTTTGCTCTTGATGTTCCTCGGCTTCGTCTTGTGACTCGTAGTCGCCGGTGTTGGTAACGATCATAACTCACTAGTTCGGACAGTCTCGGGCATAGTGACCTCGTCCTTGGCATTTGTAGCAAATGATGTCTCGGCTTCTTGAATCGGCGGCTGGTGCTCTTGTCTCGGTCTGGTTGGTGTTGTTGCCTTGCTCCTGGGGCTTGAATCTTGATTCCACTCGAACGGCTTTGGAATCGGTTGTAGGAGTACCACGGTTGGTGCGGTCGGAGCTACAGTTAGTCTGGTCGGATGATGATGCGCTTGGTGACCAGCTCGGGAGGCCTTGACCTCGGGTCCGGATGGTACTGGCATTCTTCTTCTTGATTTGCTGCTCGACTTGGATCGCCAAATGTAACAGCTCGTCAAACCCGTGGTAGGACTGACGCTCAACCTTCCTTACGATCCGCTCGTTCATTCCGTCTAAGAACTGAGCCATCAAAGCTTCCTCGGTCTCATCTAACTGTAGGCGATTCCTCAAATGCTCAAACTCTTCAAAATACTCTTCCACGGACTTGGTTCCTTGCATGATTTTCCTAAACTTTCTTTGGAGATCCCGGCTATAGTACTGTGGTATGTATCGTCGTCTCATAAGCGCCTTCATGGCTGCCCAGTTGGCTACGGGTCTCTCGAAGTTTCTCCTTCGGTCATCGGCATCTCGGTCCCAGCATGTGAGGGCGTGGTCCGTGAGCTGGGCAGCGGCTATGGTCACTTGCCGCTGGTCCGGATAATCATAACATGAGAAGACTTTGTCCATGCGACCTTCCCATTGTAGGTAGGCCTCCGGGTCAACCCTTCCGGCAAACGTCGGTATGGTTAGTTTGACGGATAGCCCCGATGGGTTGGGACCCATGGGTCGACCCTCGTTCCGGCGGTTTGGACGTCTTCTCGGGTACTCGGGATCTTCCTTCGATGAGTAGTCGTCGACTTGCCCTGGATCAGGTCGCCTTTCCGGAATGGCGGGCAGCCGTTGGTCTCTAACTGGTCGCATGCGGGGTGCGTGTGGTGGTGGTGGCTCGGCAAGCTCTAGGCGATGAAGCTTTTCGTCTATACGTCCCATCTGTGCTTGTATCTAAGTTAGGATAACCCCAATATCCGGTGGTTGAACTGGTGGTAACGGTGGGTCTCCTTTGGCCATAGTACGGTCGGCCATGTACGGATTCCGGTGTGTCGGAAAGTGTCTGGTCGGCGGTGGTTGGTCGTAAAAGTGGTTACCGGCGGTGATGGTTGGTCGGAAAGTTGTTCGGAAAAGAGGTCCGGCGGTGGTGAAAGGTCGGAGTGATCGGCTGTCGGTGGCAGACTGGTGCTACGGCGGGTCTGTCGTGGTCCGGCGGGTGTGGTACGGTCTCGACGATCGTCACACCTGTCCGAGAATAAGACAAACGTGCGTTAAAGGTTTGGATAAGATGATAGGAGCGAATCTTATTCAAAATAGCCAGCTAATGATTGGGAAAAGGACAAACGGTCAAAAGCAAAAGCAACCTTCGACCGAACAAAACTAAACGACAAAGGTGGTACGGAACCGCGTGAACCTAGAGGGTACACGTAGGCTCTTGGCCACCACAAACAAGCGAATGAACAAAAACTTGACTCGAAAAGATCTAGCAACCTAAAAAAAAAAAGATAGAAATAACACGAACACACCAAGAACACGAACAACCTAAGCAACAAAAGATCTAGAAATCCGACTACAACACGAACAAAAACGAGGCGGAAACAAACGGCGAGACCAAAACGAAACTTTTTATGGGTTTTTCTTTTTGAAAACAAAGGAAACGAAAACACAAAACAAGAACTAAAAGGATAGATACAACCTGGTGGAACTTTCGGCTCTTATACCAAAAACTGACGCGTCCCGCGGTCACGAACGGTGTCCGGACAGTCGATACGACGGCTGACGATGGTTTGGCTTACGGGTCTGTGAGGTTGGTCCGATGAAAAGGATAGCGATGGGGAAGCGACCTTCTCGGTGACTTCAAGGAATGGCTTCGATGGGTGGGTTGAAGTAACGACACGCAAGGGATGACTCTCTCACGATACGGTTACACTTCGAGGCTTTGATCCCGGATACAAAGACTCTAAGGGCTCTCTCTCGTTTTCGCAACAATGGAAGAAAAGAAAAGAACAACTTTTATTTATGAAAATGAGCTAACCTTTTACAAGAGAGTTTAGTGGTCTTTATATAGGCGAAGCAAGGGAACACTAAAACCCTAAGACGCGCGGTCAACTTAATACAAACACGGGTCAACAAATGGCATACGTGTCTCAAACTAGTCCATAAGAAAGAAGAGCCTAACAGCTTTATTAATGAGAGGAAGAGAAATGGCCACGCATGCGGAGATGCTTGGCCATGCACTAAGTTACGTCGGCCTCATTAAAACCTCGTGGTAAACCACTTTGGGATAAACCCAACGAGGAAAAAAAGTACCAACTCCCTTAATGACTTTCGGGTCTTCACCGGGTGATGGTGAAGACTGACCGGACAACCTCGGACGGTAAGTCGCGTCCGGCCAAGTTACATGACCGCGGGTCATGTAACTTTAAGAACTGGTCCGTGAACATGTTGCATCGGTCTTGAGCCTTTGTCCGTGATCTTGTAGAGACTCCCGGGTCAATCCGTGGTGCTTGAACAGCTTCCCGTGCGGTCCGGTCCAGACTGTCCCGTCCCTCGTCCCGCCCCTCGTACCGTACCTCGTCCCGTCCCTCGTACCGGCTACTGTCCGTGGGCTGTCCGGCTGGTCGGGTCTCGTCAATGTGTATAGGCCACGGTTATGGAGTCCATCCGACCATGCGGTTTATAACAGTATACATGCAATATATCGTTTTTAATTTTATTTTTTATCATAATGACAGAAGAAATCAATCTCTGTTTCCAACAGAATTTCCTTATCACTACTCTTTTAACTCAAAAATATACAAATTTTATCATTCTATTGTTCTAAACGAAAATGATCGAACGTTCTCGCATATCATCACTGATGCCATGTAAAATCAACAACACTCTCTCTATGGAAGTCAAAAAAGCACATCTTCACAAACACTTTCATGTGTACCAATTCAATCAATGCTTCTTAATCTCTGATTAAACAGTATAATTAAACACAACTTTGTTTCTGTCACAAATGAAACAACATATCTTTACATCATTTTGATCAATTTGGTTGCCACATAATAAAAATTGAAAACGTTGTTTTTTCTTCCTCTTTCATCAAAATAACCTACAAACGGCCTAGACCATGTGGAATAGATAAAATTATAACTGAATAGAGAGATCGAGTGGAAGAAATTGGAAAGGGAGAGAGACGAGAGTCACTTTAGAGATCAAGAGCAAACAAGAAATAGAATAAAGACATATACATACGGTTTATGTCACTAACGTACTTAATGGGAGTGTGATTTTGGCAATGATTAAAAGTTTGGTGTAATTATTTTATTATGATATACGTAGTTGAGTATGTTTGCTTCTTGACATAAAATTGAAAATTGGTATTTTCTTTCAACATTTTCCCATTACATTAAGTAAAATGAAATAATTTTAATATTTTAAATGTGCATATACAAAAAATCACCACATGTCAAAGTTGAATATGATGGTAGCACATCATTAAATGTTATAAGTTTTACTTATCAAATAATATATAAGATATTGATTACATAGTCAAAACATTTTTATCAATATATATATACATTATCTTATATATATATATATATATATATATATTATCTTTACAAACTACTAAAATAAAATTAGTCAAAATCACAAAAAATGTATTACCATATTTTATTGTTGAAAGTAAATCAGTCAAACTCCAACATATTATCACTACTATTTTATGGTAGATGGTTAAACAAAAATCTTCATTACTATGGTAAACAATTAAAAACACGATCTATTATATACCCTAGTTTTTGTCGTTTTCTAGTCTATTGGCGGCGCCGCTTTCTAAAGTGAATCTAACAAGATATTCTCTATCAAGTTCTAAGTTTGACACGCGTCATACCTTTCACATTTCAAGGTACACACATTTCATATCGTTCTAACGAAATTAATAACTAATTATTTAATCGTCAAATTTTGTTTTCACAAATCAAAATTTGTTATTAACATAAAATTAAAATATATTTTAAACTGCTATATATATTTTTTTCTATTGGTGAATATTATAGTATGTTAATTATAGACATACAACATGGTATAATACTTTTACTATGCCTCTCTTCATATTTTTTTTTGTTTAAAGGTTTCTATATCGTCTATCTTTTACCAGAATATCAATCAAAAGTTTTTAAAACATATCAAATAAACTGCCCATTATATATTATCACAAGTTTTATAAGTGTTTTTTTTCAGATGTACCTATTAATACAAAAAATTCAAATTATTTAAATTGATCGAGGTATTGCATATTTTTATTGTTGAATTGTGTTGCTTATTTACAACAAGACTAATTAAAATTGTATAAAGTATGATTCTTTGCATTTAAAAATATTATAATATATTCTTATTAATAAATTGAGTGCTCATTGATTCAAATTATTTTTTTCATGTTTTGTAATTTACAGAGAATGATGTCAATGTTATTGTATGGAAAATATCTGGTTTCTAGAATCAAAGCAAGATTAAGCCAATCTCAGACAAAGAAGCTTACCACACCAAAAAGAGGAGAAAGGAAGCTTACCAAACCAAAAAGAGGAGAAGTTGTTAACGTCGAAATTTTCCCAGGTGTTTCACATTCGACATACAAGAAAATGGAGCATCTCAATGGACAGTTTTTACGATTACTAAACAACTACGATGTTTATAAGATGAGGCGAGAATGCGGTCTTGTGGAACCATTCGTGTTTCTGTTAGCGAGCGGTGATACTTGTTGGACAAAATTTGATAAAAGATTTGAGAATTTTGAGAAACTTCCAGAGATTCCTTCCGACGATTGCTTTTACTATAGTGATAAAGAAACAATTTGTGCGGGTACACATTTGATCGTCGTTGGAAGAGAGGTGGAAGGCATGGTGGTGTGGCGATATGAATCAGAGATGCATCAATGGGTGAAAGGCCCTACCATGATCACACCACGTTGCATGTACGGCTCCGCAAGCCGTGGGAGTGATGCTTTTTTTGCTGGCGGTATAAAAGTAGATGGAAATCATTATCCCGAGGTTTTGAGCAGTGTAGAGAAATATAATGCTCAGACCAAAACCTGGTCAACAGTTCAGAGAATGCATAAGAGAAGAAAATTTAGCTCAGGATGTTTCTTGCATGGCAAATTTTACGTGATTGGAGGTAAAAATGAAAATGACGAATATCTTACTTGTGGAGAATCCTACGATGAGGTCACAAATTCTTGGACGTTGATTTCTGGCATGCTTGAAAACATAACATTTATGCCTATTCAATCGCCGCCCCTTATTGCAGTGGCAAACAACAACCTTTACTCGCTTGAAGTATCTTCAAACGAGATTGGTGTTTATGATATAAACACAAACACTTGGAAGAAACTTGGTGTTGCACCTGTGGTAGTAAATGTCGCATATGGTTGGGGCGTGGCGTTTAAGTCAATTGGAGATAGTCTTTTGTTGATAGGAAATTCATCTCGTCATTCTTTGTGTACGACAATGAGGGTTTTCACATGCCGACGTCCGTCTCCAAATGTGGAAGAGCTAATTTGGGAAGAGCTTGATACCAATTATGGCAATGTTCAGTTCAGTTCTTTCATTCGTAACTGTTGTGTGATGTTTGCTTAGAATTTTAAAGCGGCATATTATGGTTTGTGTTTTCATTTTATGTTTAAGTTTAAAATAAATTATGGGGATCTCGATGTCAAAACTTAACTGCTATTGTGGGTTATATGTTGTTTGTATTTTTCTCTCTCTTTTTTTTTTTTTTTGTTTACGTCTTAAGTTTGGACGTAAATGTTTATGTATCTGTTTGCTTGCTTTTATCAATAAAATGTTTTTGTTGTGTAAGAAAATAAGTGTTCTTAATTTTTGTGTAATGTTTAGTGGGCTTTCATAAGCAAGAAGGACATAACACGCGTGAAGCCTTATGATTTAACTAATTAGCTCGTCTTTCATCAAATTTCATTGCTAAAGAAGAATCAAAATATTTCTAAAAGAATTTAAGAATTCATGGATATGTAGAGTGAAATCGAGAGATTGATGTTCTTCGAACAAACTCGCAAAGCAGCAAAAGCAACATTTGTAAAAAAAAACCCTTAAGATGCCGAAGTTAATTTTTTTTCCCTAGGTTCATTCATATGATTTTTTTTTTTTTTTTTTTGAGAATCTATGTAAATGTCAATGAAGAAGTTGGTGAGTTTACGGCGAAAATCGAATTGGGTTTCTTGATTTTTTTTTTTTTTTTTTTTTTGTAGAATTTGAGGAGATGGGGAAGAACTTTATTGGAAATATCACACTTTCTTTGATGAATTTTACGTAGATACCATTTCAAAGATAGAAGAGGCTTATTGATTAAGTCCAAAGAAGCACAATATGTTGGAGAAGGAGGAGATTTGTCTCCTTATATATGAGAAACGTAAAAGTCTAAAATAAGGCGGTCAATATCAATTGCATTGTTAATGTTACTTGAAATGCTTTGCAACAAAAAAAAAGAAAAAAATTTCTCTAATATGAGTGTAATAAGTATTTTGCTAGAGAATTCTACACATGGAAAAGTTTGTAAAGATGTGCTTTGTGTTACCGAGGGAGATGAAGATATATATGTAAATTATGTTAAATCTTTTTTTTTTCAAAAATAATTTTAATAAGCATTGTAAATTGTAAAATTAAAATGTTAATGTTTGTTGTCTATTAATTGGATCTCTAATTACAATAACTTCAATTAATCAAAAAAATTAAAATTATATTATTTAAAAGAAACATAATAAAGTCAACCTCAGCTATAACAACACACTTTCCTTTAGTTATCAAATAAATAACAATTCCAACCTTCTTTTTTAACGGATTTTCCAAAAAAAGCCCAAAAATCTTAAAAACGGAATACCAAACCGGAGAATTCGGCTTTTTCTCCATAACCAAACCGGGAAAATAAAAAACCTAAACCGGTTTTCTCCATAGTGGAAACAAAAAAAACGAAAACAATGTACACACAGCAAATCACTGATTCACAAACTAAAGAACTCTGTTTCAAACTTTCAATAAATACCTATTTACACACTTTAAAGATCTTTCATCGGCCGTACAAATGATCATCGTCTTCAAGCTCAGTTACTCCGAGCATCGCGAGATCAAGATGACATTTCATCTCAGATTTGGTTTGTTGCAACTGTGTATAAGAGTCAATCATACCCGAAATATTTGTGTTTTTCCTGCTTGAGTGTGTTCTTGGCTCTAATCCTTCTTCTCCTTTCAAGATTGAGACTATCTCCTCCATACCGGGTCTTCGGGACTCCTCATTGATCACACACGCCGCTGCAGCACGGATCATACGTTCCATCTGAACCGAGTTTTTTCTTGTGTATTTTAGCCTCGGATCGAGAAGCTCCACTATAGCTTCCATCCCTCTTTGCATCAACGGTTTCGCCTATAAAAAAAACAAACAGCTAACTAAGTCCTTTTCCAAAAAAAACAATCCTAAGTGTATTTGACGCAAACTCGATATGATCACAATATTATTCAACTGTTGCAGTCACCAAATTCAATACTAGTAGTTAAGATGACATACCCAAACAACCAAATTTTCTTGACCAGATTCTCTTCTTGCTTCGATTGGTTTCCGGCCAGTTATTAGCTCAAGCAACACAACACCAAAGGCGTAAACATCGGTCTTGTCTGATATCTTACCATGTTGAAAATACTCAGGAGCCAGATAGCTGCAAGAAAGTTATTAAATCATTAGGAATTGGATATAAAGGAGATAAAAATAACTCATAGCAAGTTTCGATCAATACCCGAATGTGCCTTTCACGGTCTTGCAGAGGAAAGGAACAGAAGGTGCAGCGGTCCAAGTAGCTAACCCGAAATCACACAACTGAAAAAAAACAGTTCAAAACAATTATTGTTTGCTGATTAACATATCGAGTAGATCATTCATTACGCGAAAACACTTTACCTTTGGTATTTTCTTTGAAGAAAGAAGAATATTGGAGGGTTTGATATCTCTATGAACAACACATTGCTCTGTTCCATTATGCAAATAAGCAATAGCATCAGCAATGCCTAACGCGACCTTGTACCTTGCTGACCAAGGTAAACCAAAAGCGGCTTTCACACCTTTCTTCTTCTTCTTATCTATTAAAAGCAAAAAAATCGAAATCTTTCAAGTCTTTAAGAACAGCTTAGTTCAAATCTAACACACAAAAGAAGATATCTATTCGCTTACCGTGTAAATAGTGTTCGAGACTACCACCAGAGACATACTTGTAAACCAAGAAAAGACCTTCTTCAGGATCAATACAAAAGCCAAGAAGAGGTACAATGTTGGAACTGTGAAGAGAACTTGCAATCATCAACTCTCTACAAAAGGATTTTGGAGATTCTTTGTCTTCTTTATCAAGTCTCTTGATTGCTAAAGCTGTTCGCCATATTCCGATTTTGCCTCTAAACACATAGCTACAAGCTCCTCTTCCCAACACTCTCCCTATAAACCATTGAATCAAATAAGTCAGAAACTATTTTCAACTTCAGGCTAATAAATCCCATTACCAAATAGGGTTCAGTTGACCCGACCCGACTCGACCCATACCCGATCCGAACTTCTATCCCATACTTTGCCATAATTAACCATTTGGAACAATACAAAACATTCAAATATGTATGAGGAAGGAACCAAAATCACCTATTTAGGTAATTTTAAATTTTGAAAAATACTAAAGAGAAATACCCAAAAAAACCCTCAAATATACACATAAAAATTCTAAAAAATTATACGAAAATAACTTATTCAAATTCAAACCTTATTGAATCAAACAAATAGCTATAATCTACCAAAAAAATTTCAAATTTATACCGAAATTACCCTTAATCTGACTCTTATCCGCTATTATCTGTCCCGTATTTTTTTGAATATACATACTTTGGAGTTATACTAGTTTTATACCCCAAAATTTCTCAAATTTATACCGAAATTACCCTTAATCCGACCTTTATCCTCTATTACCCGTCCCGTATTACTAGTTTTATACCCAAATTACCCTTAATCCGACCCTTATCCGTTATTACCCAAATCTTATTACCAAACATAAATATTTTCCAATTTAGTCCTAATTACTAAACTAGAGTTTTTACCTTTAGAGAAATTACGAGTAGCTGCCACAATTTCACCGTAACTAAACCGAACCAAAGTATTAGCCACCGGAGAAATACTCTTCTCAAGCGATCTAGCTCTCGTCCACCTCAAATCATCCGTCACATTCCCAGTAGTCTCCTTAACACCATTCTCCAAATTCACCATCAAAACCGTCGTTGAACCACCAGAAACCGACAAATTCCGACAAGAAGACGAAGCAGACAAACAAGGTTCTTCACCTTTCATCTTCTCAAGTTCAATCTGTGAACAAAGACTGAATCTAAACGATGAATGAACTGAGTGTGGATCAGGATTCATATTCTCCGGTGCTGTTTCCGCCAATAGCCACGCTTTATTGTTATCTCCTCCTCCTCCATTGTTGTTGCTTGAGTTTTCGATTGATTTTCTTGATCCAGTTAATGGAGGAAGGAAACAAGCAAAACCCAAATCAAAGATCATTTTTTTCAAAAGGGTTTTGATTCCTTTCTCATTATTGTTATCTCCGTCAAGATCTGGAGATGATGATGAAGAAGTGAGAATTGGAATATTTGTGTTTTCTGGGTTTCTTGGATGAACTGAAGCTCCTTCATAAAAACCCATTCTTTAAATCTCTCTGTGAACAGATCTAGAGAAGAAACAAAAAGCACAATTACCAAGAAAAAAAAGCAAGATTTTTGAATCTAAAGAAGTGAAAAAGTTTGATTCTTTTTGAAGAGCTTTGCTTGATGGAAGAGAAAGAGAGAATATATATTTATTTATTTTTCTCTCTTTTTTCTTAAGAGAAAATTAGCAAATTTTTAGGTATATATAAGAAGAAGATTAATTATATTAGTATATGATTAGTGGTGGAAGGTGGAAACATTTTTATTTTTATTTTCTATACCGTTAAGTTGTTGGTGCGATTTTGAGCAAGAAAAAACAGGAGAGAGAGAGAGGGAGAAATAATTAGGTGTAGTTAATGATTTATTTTAAAATAATTGAGTTTAAAATAATTGAGAGCGTTACAAAACCAATCAAACAAGTGTTTATGTAGGAGAAGAAAATGTAATGATTTTTTAAATGTTTGTTTTAGGTCATATGGGTAAAGGCTGTTAGTTCATCCACAAAGGGGACAAAAGCTGAGCCCACGAGGTTATTGTTTTCTGAAATAATGGAGGAAGTGAGAGAGAAAGAGAGAATATTTAAAAATTTCACAAGTGTTACTGTCGAAATGAATAAAATAATGAAGTGTTTACTATTTTTAGTTTTATTCTCTGTATTTTTTGATTCGTACATGTGGCCACATATTTTTCCATGATTCTGTTTTTTTTTTTTTTGTTATTTAAAAACACCAAAAAATATGAAGTTGTTTTCAACAAATATCAACCTAAACTAAGAATTTTTAATGGTGAGAAAAATAAATTCATTCTGATATCAAACTAATGTATGATATTAACAAGTAACAAAATATTCAAGAAATTCTAAGAAAATGAGAGATGCTATAAAATATGTGCACTAGCAAGTTAATACTAAAACCAAAACTATGAAATTTGGAGAAGAACAATATGAAAGAAAAAAAAAACAAAATAAGAGAAAATCATCGGTAAAAACATATGAAGAAGAAAATAATAGTATAAAAATGAAGAAAAAAAAATTATATAGAATGTTTAAAGATATATAAATTTGTAAGAAAATTCATGATATATTAGCCGAAAATACTGATAAGTTTCTGCTTTTAGTCACCTTAATGATCTATTAACTAAAGTAAACAACATTTCTCATTAAAGGTAAAATGAATGTACATGAGGGTATTTATACATATGCTTGAACTTAAGCTAAATGAGACTTAAGTAAGCTCACACACTAACAAACTATATATGTTAATACACCCGCCCTCAAGCCGAATCTTATTTAGGAAGAAAGAGGCTTGAAACTGAGAGACGATTGATGAGCGAATAGAAAAGACCCGGATGCAAAGCCTTTGTCAAGATATCTGCAAATTGATTTGCAGATGACACATGATGAACTGTGAGAAAGCCAGCTTTGATTTGATCCCTAATAGTATGGCAATCGATCTCAAAATGTTTAGTCCTCTCGTGAAAGACTGGATTGTTTGCAATGTGCATTGCAGCCTTGTTGTCACAGAAAAGCTTAGCTTTACGTCTGACTTTGATATGAAGATCAGTCAACATCTGTAGATCCGTTTAACCTAATTTTCTTTTTTTTTTTAACTGTAGATCTGTGTATTTGCCTAAACCTAAACACATTAAGGAACTAACCATAGATGATATATGAAAAGACAAGAAATCTTTGACATCAAGTACCTAAGGAAGAAAAAGAAGGTTATAATCTTAAATGGTTATTTTGTATCTATTCGTAACCAAGACAGAAACACACGTAAACGAAAAACAAGAAAAAGAGAAAGATGACTAAGAATCCTGTAGACATACCAAAATTGATGACTAATAGGCGATTTTGGTTCAGTTTGTAAAATTAGCAGAATTTAATGTAAAAAAAAAAATTTACTTAGAAAAAAAAGTAACTAAAATACTAAAAAAGTCGAAACAAAAAAATTCATCAAAAAGTGTTCTTTCACGGATCTTACAATTAATATGAACAAAAATATCAAATATATACATTTAAACTAAAAAAATTACTTTACTACAATTAAATATTGTTATATTGAAATCATAATTAAATTTTTCAACAAAATAAATTGAATAAATCATTTATTAATTTTGTCAAAATCAAAAGAATAAAAATATAGTTAATTTTCCAATAATCTAAATTTACAAATTATAAATTTATATAATAAAACCTACCACAATAATTTTATAGTCTACAAATGAATTAAAATTAATATAAGTTAATCAGATGTATATATTCTAATTCATATATTAAAAATTATTAAAACTAAAATATAATAATCAAGAATTAAAAAAATATTCAAAGAGAATGAGAGAAGATATCTTATTATATAAAGTTGGGTTTTCAAAATTAGTAATTCAAGGGATCGCGACACGTGTCATATCTATCGGTTAGAGATTTTGACACGTGTAATTGTTTTTTGTTTTTAATAATATTAAATATATAAAAAGATAATTATGAAAAAAGATTAAAATTTTATGTCTTAAAATATAAAAAGATAATGTTAAGAAAATTTTAAATTTAAATATTTTAAAAAGTGTAAAAACCTAATTCTTTTAGTATTGGTTTATATGTTTCAATAATTGGTATCGAATTATTTTGTTAACGTTGAGTAGGTGGATACCCTATGATTTATTTCATTGGATGAATAGGTGAATTTATCTTTAACGTATAATATATTTTTCTTTTGATGTGATTGTTTAGGGTTAGTGTACTAATATTTTTGTGGATGCGAGGATTTTGTTTGATATGACTATTGTGTGATAATAGAGTTTTGATCAAAATGTGATATTTTCGTATAGTTCTACAAGTTTTGATAAGTTACTAATTCTTTTGTCAGCGTTCAAAGGAGGTTGATGCGTAAAAATTGATTTTACCGGATTAAAATATAAAATTTTGAAACATGATTAATAATAAAAATCTATTTAATTAAAAATATATTCAAAAAATAATTAACAAACAAAGAGAAAAAATTAAATTAAGTAATTTATAAATATTTTACAGAATATCTAATTTTGTTTTTTATACGGGTTATAAAATTTTAGTTTTAAACCCGCGTACGCGGGTCCTAATTTTTTTTTCTTACACGGGTTGTAAATTTTTTATTTTAAACCCGCGTATACGCGGATCCTAATCTAGTATAAATAGGAAAGTGAATCACAACGAACTTTTTTCGTTCGTATATATATACGAAATTTTAACATAATTTTGTATAAGTTATTTGCCTAACTTAGTGAGGATGGATTTAACCATAAATATAAATGTCTAATTTTTACACTCTTTATTGCAGATACTAATGTTGTAATAATAACTAAAACTTATTCAATATTCGGTAATGGTGCTAATCGGTTTTTTTTATTTTGTGAAAAAATAATAACATATATAACATGTATTTTAGTGGTTTGTAAATTTAAATTCGTACAAAATTTATTTGACAGAAAAATATAAAAATTTTAAAATATTTTCTTTTATTTATATAAATGAAATTTTATACGGATTTTACACTTTCTTACTAAGTTGGATATATCCATTGTAAAATTAATGTGTTCTGTGACTTACCAACAAATTTTTTTGACATTACATTTCTGTTGATAATTGTTGAAGGATTTTTTTGAGAAAGTATACTAACCAGTTTAAATTCGTTGGAAATTACTGAATTGTTTTTATCTGTTTATTTTTGTCAAAATGACCGACGAGTGTCTATATACTCCTTCTCGTTTTTAACTAATCCATTTTCTAAGAATCTTTTTTGTTTCAAAAATCTATATTTTTAAGTTATCAATATAATTTTTATTAGTTATTAATGATGAATTGTAAATTTCAAGAAAAAATAACTAAACACTATAGTATTGGTTTAAAGTTGTTGAAAATTATAAATTACAAAAAATAAGACATTTAAAATCACTTTTTAATATGTTTTTTTAATATGTGTGAAATCTATATAACATCTAACAATTAAAAACAGAAGGATTATTATCTCTTTTAGAAAATTACCATTGGATTACCGACAATTTTATCGTCGGGTAGGTAAGATAAACAGTTTTGTAGTGACGTAAACTAATCAAATTATATTTATATTTATTGGGGTCATCTGAAGTTTTCCAATGTGTATCGGCCTTTGATAGCTTCACAATTTCAGAAAGTGGAACAAAATGATTTTAATCTTTTTGGGTTAAAATGCAGTCTTTTATCAACAAAGAAAAAATTCACATAAGTGTTTCCGTGTTGAGCTTATAATTAAAGAAAAAATAATTGGAATGATAAGAAGAAAATATACTCCCTCCAAATCACAAAAAAAAAATATAATTTTTATAGATTAAATTTTTGTTTCATAAAAATATTGTTATTTGACTACATAAATATTTGACTGAATTTAATTCTTTGTTGAATATAGTAAACCTTGACCTATAAGTAATATCATATATAGCTTAAGAAATGGATATATCATATATGTAATGGTTTATTCAGCACTTAACAAGATTATCCCGCGTCTAATTAATTATAGTCTGGTTAGTCAAAAAGCAAGTTACAAGTGTATAGTTTTTGTTTGGTCACAAGAGTCATTGTATATAGTATACATAATATTAGCGCTCAACTATGTTAAAGGAAGATAAAAAAATTTAATTTAATTCTACAAAAATTTTTAATTTAATTCTATCTACAAAATAAGTAGCTTATAATAGCACAAAGTTTTCTCATGGTATATTAGGGGAAAAGAAACGTCGACATGGACTTTGGATAGATGAGAACATAGCTTCAACTTTTGATAATAAATGAACGAAGAAGAACTGAAGAACTTAATTAGGAGATAATTTTAGATAAAAGTCGAAGGCCAGGTAAGGTTCAATGCAACTGTATTACCTAACAATTGGTGATGGTATGTGGTCAAAGATTCTTGATTTCATGGTCTAGAAATTAATTCTTCATATTTTACCAAACCACATGTGTCTAAATCGAACTAGGAAAAAAAAAAATATAATATTGGAGTAATAGTTCTTAGACCATGTATATCGCGTATGTTTGGAGGTGCTGAAGGAGTATAATAATAGAGATAAATTGAAAAAATTGAAGCGATACATGGGTCTTAGAGAAGAAGTGTTTTGGTCGAATATCAGAGTGATGTGTCACTCTCTGATTGGATCCGTGCTTTTATTAATAAAATTTTCTTTTCATTTGTTGGAGAACGTGGGACCCGGTTATATTATTATAATAATATATAATCTTTAAAACATATTTTTGGACTTATCCCGATAAATATGCTCTTAGAGACAATATGAAGATATGATAATAATCATAAAATATTATATAAAAATTTAAACCTATGATTAAAGTTGAATTAAATTTGGTTACCATCCTAACTTAAAAAAAAAAGTAAAAAAATCTAAGATGTATCTTAACAGTCACCTCAGCCTTCTACTGTTGATTAAATTAGTGTAGATTTATGTGTGTGTATGTGTGTGAAATTAATCTAGATTTAATCAAAAGATATAGGGACACTTACTAAACTAACCACCT
Organism: Erysimum cheiranthoides; assembly: GCA_011420285.2. Classification (NCBI taxonomy): domain Eukaryota; kingdom Viridiplantae; phylum Streptophyta; class Magnoliopsida; order Brassicales; family Brassicaceae; genus Erysimum; species Erysimum cheiranthoides. Next base: position 2,747,882 of record CM022177.2, read on the forward strand.
AATAAAAGTCAATTGCAAATCTAACCCCCTCTTTTTCTCTCTCCAACATTTGCCACTTTCTTCCAATCTAATCCTTATGAAGACATTTTATTTACAAAACTACCATTATTTCTGATTTATTTGAATTTAAATCGAAAATATTTATTACACCCATATCCTCATCTTCTTCTTTTATTTACGGTTGTGCCACCGCCATCAATTTTCCAACAACCATGAACAACCAAATTTGAAGCTCTTAATGCTTCAACAACCCGGATTTGTGAGCTTAAATAACACTCAATGCTATGAGAACTTCATTGTCTTCCATCTCTCCTCCATTTTAATCCAAGAAAATTTTCAAAGTGCATTCATCTTGTTATATGTCGTAATTCTTAGATAGTGATTAAATTGGTGTTGGGTTTCTTCTGTGGTGAGTAAAGACGACGTCCTCAGTGCTTTACATTGCCAAACAACCACAGATAAGGTAATTTTCCGATAGATTTTTCCTATTTAACTCCGCGAAAGTAGACTTCATTTGTTAGTCTACTGCTATGTGGTCAGTTTTGCAATTCAAAATTGTATCGAGTTTCGAGCCGTAGACTTTATTTGCAGTCTCCTAAATTTCATTTGAAAACAAAAAAATATGTTTCAGACTGCATTATAATCTTTCCGTCGTAGACTTCGTTTGAAGTGTACAAAGGTGTATTTTTGCAATTGACCAAAATCTTGACTTACTAGTTTTGACTGCAGAAAGAAGTCTACCCATCATATTAAAGAAGTAGACTTCAATTTTGGTTATTTTCGGGGTTGACCAACATATCAAAACATTGACCGGAATATTATTGAATTAAAAAAAATTAGTTGACTGCATTTGCAGTCAACTAAATAAATTAATTAAATGTTGGTCAACTCTAAAAATAACCACGCGTAGATTGCAAACGAAGTCAACGGTGCTGGAGACTTCGTTTGAAGTCTATTTCTGGAAAGTCAAACTTGGTCAATTGCAGAACTAACCACCGCGAAGTCTACTTTTTCTAGTTGACGAATAGGTGAAGTCTACTTTGCTACGAGAAGTCTACCAAAAAGTCAATGGTTTGGTCAATTGCAAAAATAGCCACATTAGACTATAATCGAAGTTTACTTGTCGAACTTTCCCAGTAAGTCTACTCGTGTCTATGAATTTAATTGCAAAACTGACCAAAAATTTAACAAAGGAAGACTGCAAAAGAAGTCAACTATCCTAGTAGACTTCGTTTGTAGTCTGCTTTGTTAAATTATAATTGCAAATATAGACCAGAAAGTAGACTTTTATTTATTGTCTCCGCGTAGAAGTTCGTTGAAGTCTAAAATGGTGACATCAAGATGAAGTCCGCATAATTTGAAAACCAATTTATTGCAAATTGGTGAATAATTTTTAAGATTTTCTTGGTGTATTCTTTGATATATGTTATGTACTTGCCTCTGTATGTTTTTGACATGCTTATATATTATACATATAGAGAAATCAAGTTTTTGGTTTTCTTAGGCAGTTAGATCATTAATTTAGACTTATTTTTGAAGTCAATCTGTTGGAGTTCTGTTTGAAGTCTGTATAATTGAAAAACCAATTAATTGAAAATTTGTTAAAGAATTTTTTTGATTTTTTAGTTCGTTTGTTATATATCGGGTATGTACTTGCCTCTGTATATTTTTTTCATGATAATTTATTATACTTTTAGATCAATCAATTTTTTAGTTTTCTTAGGCAATTAGGTCATTAATTTAAGACTTCTACGGGTAGTCAACCATATAATGAGTATTTAATTTGCTCCTTACCAAATGTGAGATATTTGTGGAAGAACCCTAACCCTAACCCTAAGCTTAATGTATGACCTTGCTGATGTTAATAAAGAAGAAACTTGACTAAAAGGAATCTTGGAAGAGTTTGGTTGTTCGCAAGAGTGTGTTGAAGTCTTTTATGAGTATTAGTGAGCTATTTGTCGTTCCTAGAGTAGTGTCTCCACCATAAAATGATGAAGCATATAAATGTTGGTAGATTCCATTCCATAAAAGATATGGTTGCTTAAAATCATTTTCTTTAGTATTTCCTCAACTTTCCACGAATTTGAGCTGTTTGAGTTTTTGTGATTATTCTACTAAATTTGTCATAAGGTCCATCTACCACCATTAACATACTAAATTTGTCATAAACTTGAATTTGAGATGTGATCGTTAGATTGTATCTTTCAAAGTGAGGCTTGAACTTTGGTGCGCTCTGTAAGACAATAAGACCAAGAAACACCACATTCTCATTATTAAGCTTGCAATTACTTAAGTAGCACAATAACAATGTTTGGTGTTACAAGCGATTCATTAGCTAGTCGTTCTTGCAAGTCTTCCAAAATTTTATGCAACAAAGTTCGTCTTCTATTATCTTTATGATTTCTTAAATTTGCAAAAGTTCTAATCGTTTAGAATTAACTAGTATTTTGATCATTTTCTAGCACCAAAAAACTTCATCTATGCATAAAAATATTTGTACATGTGGTTTAAAAATCTCCATCATCAGTTAACCATAAAAATCCCCATGAATTTACAAAAGCAAATGAGGTGACACCGACTGTCCCAAAACACACAATAATTTGGCAAAAACTTAGGCATGATACTCAATCTTCTGAGCTCGGCTATTACAATTTGATCATCACGAGTCGGTCCCACGGTTTGGAATCAATCAGACAGGAACAACCAAGCTTTTCTTGGCCATGCCATCCAGAATATCGTTGAGAGCTTGGCATAATCCCTGTTGATCCCATTGTTGTAGTTCCTCAATGTCATCCTCAAAATGAATCACAGCCTCCTTAAAAGTTAAAAAGTGTATTTCAGCCCACATAATCGACTAAAAATGGATCACAATAAGCTGAAAACTGTTATTCAGAAAAAAAGCACATACTTTGAATAATCATTTGCTCTACTAAGCCGGGAAGAGCCTGATCATCAAGGAGACTTCTTGCTCTTTCAACGAGACCTCTATTCTGATCCTGCATCTGCATTTCCATCTCGTACGTCTCGAGCGAACCAATAAGTTCTTCCAGCTTTATCTTCATTACATCATTTGATTCCATCATTGCAGTTTTCTTTGGAGCAAACTTGTCTGGGAGAGATGTCAAGACCTTCATGACCATATCAAACTCCGTGTATGTTTTTCCAAGAGCATACGATTCATTTGAAATGTCTCTTAGTTCTTTGTAGAATTCCGCAATCGAGCTGTCAGGCTGCATTAATAAACTTCAAATCTAGATTTAAGCATAATGAGTTTTGTTTGTTTAACCTTAGATGTGCCTTCATAGGTGGTTTCCAACGCCTCCCACACTTCTTTAGCTGTTTTGTAAGAGGATATCATCCGAAATTGACCGACGTCGATTGCGTTGTATATCGCGTTCAAAGCTTTGGCGTTGCTCGTGTGTTTTTTGACTTCTTCTTCAGACCACAGACTTCTCACCTTTGGTGAAACATTTCCTTGAGCATCAACCAGTACAGGATCATTGTATCCAATAAGCACGGAGTTCCAAGCATCTCCATCAATGGAACTTATGAAGGATTGCATTCTGATTTTCCAGTAGCCGTAGTTTGAACTACCTTCTAAGAACGGCGGTCGTGTCACAGAACTACCTTCTCGAGGAGGCTCCATCTAGTCTCAAAATAAAGAATCGAATCACTGCAAAAGTTATTAAACTTGATCAGTGAACCTGCTCTGATACCATGTAAAAAATCACAGAGACTAGATATTGAGTTTATAATGCGGAAGCTAAATAACGAAATCGAGACGACACGAGATTTAACGAGGTATCGGTTAGTTCTCTTTCAAACCAACCACTAGTCCTCGGCTGCAAACAAGTTTATTAGATAACTTTAAGAAGACAATACAAGATAGAAATAAACTTCTACACAAGTTTTAACACATCTATCTAAAACATGAACTTAAGGTTACAAGTAAAACGTTTACTCCCCCTTAATCATGGATGTCTTCTTCTTGAAGAAGTCCTTGCTACGTGCTCCTCACAGCGGTAACAACCTCTTCTCAAGGTTATCTCTTCCAATTAACTTAGCAGCTAAAACACTTGAATAATGAACTCTGTCTCTCTGTTTCTCTGTTTTAACAGTGAGCAAGTGCAGACAAAGAAGAAAGCGTCTTCTGCCTTATATAGAGAAACACCTCCAACGCTCTTTTCCTGCAACGTCTCTTTCCTTATCTTAATAAGGTAAGAAATTAACACAACTTGATAACAAAACGTTAGAGAATAAAAACACAAAGAGAAAGGAAAGTCAAATTCCCACTTTATCAAGACTTTCCCATAAAAAACATTATGACAATTTTGCAATTAAGAGGAAGCATAATCAAATCACAATTGAAATAATATCTTTAGAATTAAAGATTCTACAATAACAAAGCAATATCATAAAAAGAATGCAAGTGTGGCATACCTTAAGACCGGAGGAGAAGCAATGACTGTCGACGACGGAGGGAAGATTTGAATCACCACACTAGCCGCTTCGATTGAAGCCCTAGATCCAGATCCAGATCTAGATCCAGAAGCTTTGGTGGAGCCACAAACCCGATTGGAGCCACCGTGACCCGTTATCGCACCACCACCAACCGCCTCCTCACCATCTAAACGCCATCGGAAGAATCCCTAACCACGAGATGAAGCAAAGTATGCTGTGAAGAAAAAAAACAAAGCAAGAAAAAAGAAAAAGGGAAAGATGAGAGTCACCGGAAAGCCGTATCCGACGGCGACATTACCAGCCTCGGAGTTACAGGCAGAAGCTATTCACTAATGCTCCATATCAGAATAAAGAAAGAGGCGGCGATGTAGATGACGATTCGATCTGAGGTTTGGTGGCGAGATCTGGCGGTGAGATTTGATGGCTTCATCTCACAGGTGAAGAAGCAAAGTCTCGAGAGAAGGAAGAAGGAGAAGAAGATTGAAGAGAAAAAAGATCTCGAGAGAGAAGAGTTGGAGGCGGAGAAATTATTAGAGAGTGTTGTTTAGATCTAGGGTTTTATTTTATTTTATAGGTGTCTCCTTTAACCGAGAAAATTGATCGGTTTTACCTCTCTAAACCAAATCGAACCGAACCGAAATCTCAACCAACTCGTTATCAATCGGAAAGAAGTCAACCACCATACTTTACAGAGAAGTCTACTTAATCAAACCCTAAAATCAATAATTTTAGCCTAATCAACATGTACTTGTTTAAATTGATTCGATTATATGTAAATATATTTTATTTCAATGCAGGAAGTCTATGTGGTTATTATTTGACCAATAGTTTTATCAAATTATTTTTTATAATTTTTCTAATTTAAATTTAAACTGTAATTAAAGAGTAGACTTAAAGTTTTAATCAACCAAATCGACATATATTGCTGACTTCTCGCGGGGTACATGTGTCATTTGGGCTTCTGTTTTTTGTTTGGTCTTAGGGGAGTCAATTGTAATTTCGCCACCCTTAATGGTTATGTTTCAGAAATTGAGATTTTGGGGTCTAGATTTGCATTTGAGACAATATTTTGGTCTAGAAATAGCAATTCCCCCAAAAATATATCAAAGATATATTTGTTTGCATGCGACCGACTTCCTTTATATTTGTATTCCCTATTTGTATCACTAAAACTATGACATGCCAAAATGCAGCCAAATGTTAAAACGTTGAAAATGTATAAAATTCATAAAAATTCTATACGCCTTTTCTTTTGGTCGTCACAAAAAAATATTATACGCCTAAATGGTTAAATTGATCAAGCTACATCAAGGAGAAACTAATTCAAGCATTGGCAATATGAAGATAAAATTAGGTGTAAAACTAATTTCTATTGTAAGATTAAAAAAAAGAACTGAAACTACATTTATTATTACCAACAAAAATGCACTTATAAATATACTATGAAAAGTTATTGGGTAGGTTGATTTGTAAATATCTAAAATGTCTTGATTTATAATTAAACTAAAGTTGTCTGCCGTCAAAAAAAAAAAAAACAAAAAAACACTAAAGTTGTCTATTAGAATATATATAGGTAAACCATTATAGTTTATGTATAAAAAAAATTATTATTATTATTTTTAATGGTGGCCTAACTAGCCATCCCATGAATCATGTTGGTAAACTAACGAGAGGAAGTGGTGTCTAGTAGATTCTTAGAGGTGATGTGATATTGAGAGACGTCCAAAAGTAGGTGGACCGATACGGTGTCGGCTCGTTCAAATCATCACCGGTGACAGTTTGGTCACATTTTCACTTTTGAGATAAATAAATCATTGACTCTAATGATAATAATCATCATGATCAACTTGGATTACTTTTTATTTTTATGTATACACACATTCCCTGCACACGTGTGAGTCCGTACCATTTTGTAATTATATTTCGGAACAAGATTTACGTTAATTCTCCGAAAGTCTATTTCCAACTTAGAACACTTTGGTAACTTTACACATAACTAAGAAAATTAGCTCACTTACGATAATCATCTAGATATTGATTGAGAATTTGTTAAAAATGCCCCTCCTTCCCTATCATTTTTCAAATCTACCATTCTCTTATCTACCCCTATATAATTTGCACTAAACAGACCATTTTGCCCTTATGTTAGAAACATAAACCTTATTTAAAAAATATTTATATTCAAAAAATAAATAATTACAATAATTTTTGGCGCCATAAATTTTGAAATTATTTTTCCAGCTAAAAATTTACGGGAAAATTTTGGCGGGAATTTTCTTTTTTTTTTTTTGCGGAAAATTTTTGACGAAAATTTTTTTTGGCGGAAAACTTTTTTGTGGTTTACGGGATTACTTTTCCCGCCAAAAAAGTTGGGGAAAATTTTGGCGGGAAAATTTTTTTTTTTTCCGGAACATTTTTTGACGAAAATTTTTTTTTGTGGAAATTTTTTGGCGGGAAAATTTTTTACGGGAAATTATTTGGCGGGAAAAATAATATCTTATAAAAACCATATAAAACCATATAAAAATCTTATAAAAACCTTATAAAACCGTATAAAAACCTTATAAAAACCTTATAAAACTTTATAAAATCTTTATAAAACAATATCAAACCTTATAAATACTTTGTAAAACGGTTTTCGAAGATATTTATAAGGTTTTATAAGGTATTTAAAATAATTTATAAGATATTTTATAAGATTTCAAAACCTTGTAATAAAACCTTATAAATACCTTGTAAAACTGTTTTACAAGGTATTTATAAGGTTTATTACAAGGTTTTGAAATCTTATAAAATATCTTATAAATTATTTTAAATACCTTATAAATACCTTATAAAACCTTATAAATATCTTCGAAAACTGTTTTACAAGGTATTTATAAGGTCTTACAAGGTATTTATAGGGTTTTATAAGCTTTTTATATGTTTTTTATATGGTTTTTATATGTTTTTTACAAGGTATTTATAGGGTTTTATGAGATTTTTATAAAGTTTTTATAATATTTTTATAAGGTTTTTATACGGTTTTTATAAGGTTTTTATAAGGTTTTTAAAATATTCTATAAGCTATTTTATAAGATTTTAAAACCTTATAAATACTTTGTAAAACCATTTTACAAGGTATTTATAAGGTTTTACAAAGTTTTTATAAGGTTTTACAATGTATTTAAACAGTTTTATAAGCTTTTTATAGGTTTTTATAAGCTTTTTATAAGCTTTTTATATGTTTTTTATAAGATTTTTATAAGATATAGTTTTCCGTAATTTTGGCGGAAATTTTTTTCGCGGGAAAATTTTCGAAATTTTTGGCGGGAAAATTTTCGAAATTTTTGGCGGGAAAATTTGCGAAATTTTGGCGGGAAAATTTTTGAACTTTTGGCAGAAATTTTTTGGCGGAAAAATTTTGATGAAGATAGAGTCTTGAGTCTTGAGGATAGGGTGTTGTTCATTAAGGGTAATTCGGTCATTTTGGTACAAAATGAGGGGTACATATGAAAATGGACATAGAAAAAATGTATTTTTAATTAGGGGTATGCTTAAAAGGGTATTTTTGAAAATCTCCCATATTGATTTACTATTATGTTTTTATTTTTTAACATGTTATCAGATTTATTCAACCGTTTCCTTGAATTTTATTGGTATTAATTTTGTTCTTTGATTTCCACCTCTAATGGTTTGGATATAAAAAATAAGATTTCACATATTTACATTTCTAAATTTTACTAAATCAATGATAAATCTAAATAACTTTTTATTATATAATGAAAATCCATAGTTTATTTTGATTTATTTATTTGTAATTAAGTATTTAAATATTTTAAATAATCATTATCTAGAATATTAACTAAATCAATAGAGAATAAATTAGTTGATTTTTAATTTTATCTTAATTTTAATTAATAATAAGTATAATAAATTAATTTTTATAGTTATTATTATTTTCTAAAATTTTAACTAAATAAAATATCTCAAAAATATTTTTTAAGTATTTAATTTTTTTTAAACGTATTTAATATAAAATTTTAATTTTAATTTTTACATTATATTTGTAATAATTAATTAACTAAATAATATTTATTTTCAGATTAATTAAATATTGATTAAGGACAAAAATGTCATTTTAAACATAAATAAGGGGTAGACTTCAAATTTACAAAAATATAGTATATTTTTCAAATTTCTCTAAACATACAAGGTATCCTAGCAAATTATTCCAATTTTTTAAGCCTCATAACTTTGTTATATTTTGAAATTTTATAAAATTGTGGTGATAATTTTGGCAAACTAAACACAAAAACAGTAAGACCAAGGGTGTTGATTATGCTTCTACATCAGGAGGTTTGGGGTTCAATTCCCGGAATGCGTGATTTATTTGAAGATTTTAAGGAGATTTTAAGGAGACAAGTTTACATGAGATCTTCTGCGTGGAGCAGGTGCAAGCGCTAGATATGGATCTTCGTAGAGGCCAGATGGTAGAATTATTCGGACGGTAGAATTATCCGTCATATGAGTAGCCGATGTATTATTTATCATGATTTGCAATTGAATAATAATAATCCAGTGTTAAAAAAAAAAACACAAAAACAGTAATGTTTCGGTGATCAAAGTAATCAATGGACGAGTACACTTATAAGAGTTTTTAGGCACAATATCAATCATTTAAGAGTTTTGATAATCTTAATTATGTCTTTTTAGGGCATTAGATACATTTTTATCCAACTATCGATACAAGGGAACAAATTAAAATTGACCACTGCCACTTCACAAAGACGACGAGACATTTGAAAATTTCCGAATTAATTATATAAAAATATTGATTTTCATTTAAAATGAGTTTTTTTTTTAAGACATGACATACTAGTTATTTTCATTTTATGTATTTATATAGTTAAATATTTGTTGATAATCTTTCTGATACAATTTTTTCTATTTTTATAGAGAATTTTGTTATTTTTAAAATAGATTAAATGGTCAAAAGTAATTATACGAAAACCTCTATATATATTGTATCTTCTAAAAATACGCCAACCTAATCTTATACTTTAAGGTAGATATAAGAATACATACACATATATCTATATATGTGAATTAAAAATATCATATTAAAATGTGGAATTATTAGATTGTAGATTGTAATAATTCGACGCAGGCATGCATGAACGTGAGACAGAGAGGGAGAAACATATCAAAGTCCATTTATATACATGTCTTTTGTTTGGTGCTAACATTACATCTCCATTATTTTAAATATTTTAAAATATGTTCAGATGTCCTTTTCTCTTTTCTATTTTTAAATAAAACACAATTGGTCGTTTTTAAAGAGTTTGTTAATTATCTTTTCCATACGATTTAGGAAAAAAAAATTATTGTAATGTTCTGATCAGTTGTCGTGTTGTTTCTATTTCTTTAATTTATTGTTTTTTATACCTTTTTGTCTTGCAACAGACTAAGCTATGTAATTTTTTCTAAACTTTTTAATTATAAGTTAAGAATGATTTTATTATATTTTAAAATATTTTATTTAAATAAATTTATTTATTTAATTAAAAGTTAGTTACAAAGTTTTGAGCAATTAGTGACAGAGCCTCTATTGATATTATAATTTAGATACCTAGCATGTTTTAGTTTTCCATTTATTAACAAACACTTTCACATTTTGTTTTTAATTGGAAGAATCTCAGGTTGACAGATGGCCAAATTAAAACAATTGAAATTACAATAGAACTTTACTATAACAAAAATTCAGAACAAATTTTTGAACTACTAGATCACCACCACTTAAATATAAAACTTCCCGTTTTTAGACATTTTATCTCCCGAATTATTAAAAATATGGATTAGCGTATTTTACATATGAGTCAACATAAACTTTTATGTGTTAGCATAGCTGACATTTTGAGTTGACACAAATTATTTGTGTTAGTACTATTAACTGAATGCAACAAAAATTGGTGGTATTTATTCAACACGTTATTTTGGTTAAAGCTATCATATATTATTAAAAGTTTTCGGAAGTTTTCTCCAGGTCTTAAACTTTTTAACAAGTTTTCTAAAACTTTTATTTCACACAGTTTCATAAATTTTTTAAAAAATAATTTGGGAACTTTAAAAACTTTTTGTGTATTGTGATATTGCTTCCAAAAAGTTTTCAATCTTAATATGAAATTTTTGCAGTTATGTTGTATTACAAAAAAAAAAAAAACCATTTTAGCAAGTGTTTTGAAATTTTCACCATTTTTTAGAATTTGACAACTTTTCGGAAGCTTTTATATCATTTCTCTGTACAAAAATTTATTTCTCATTGTTAATGGCTAATCTTTATTTTCATATCTAAAGTTCTAAACCCTCATCCCAAAATCTTTTACCTAAATAATCAAATCTAAACCCTGATCCCAGAAGGCTAGAATCACTAACTCAAATCATCAAACGTAAATCCTAATCCAAAAAATCTAAACTCAAATCATCAAATCTAAACTAAATATATAAGAGACGATGACATATAAAAAAAACCTCAGAGGAAGAGAGCAAAGGCAGATGTAATATTTTGGATCAACTTGCGGATTGTTGATAAATCATCGGGAAAATTTGCTTATCAACTTTTACTTGGTGACTCCGAAATATCCACAATCCAAAATAACACTCTTTTGATATTCTTAATCTTTTGATAACAAAATTATATATGAAAGTGAACTGTCTCTTCTGATTCTCCTCTTAATTATGTCTACTTTATTGAGATTGGTTGAAATTTAAAAAATGTACGTAAATAATGCCAAATTCGGTAAATACTTCTACAAAATATTATTAAAAAGTAGTATGATGTCAGGGAAAAACATTAACTATAAAAAGATTATTGGAAAAAATCTCTTAACACCTCGGCAAATCGGAATATTCTAGACCGGCAGCACCGTGTACGGAGGACCATGTGACAGACTTACATATATAGATGAAGCAAGTCATTTTAAGTTTCTTTTTATATGATGTCCTAAAGGGACCATTTCATTTAAAATCAGACTGCAAAACTTTTATGAATAAAGAAGGAAGGGTTTCTATTTTTGTGACAAACAAAAGGTTTCTATTCCAATTAAAAATGTCAACAAATTTTAACCAAAAAAAGTGATAATTTCTATTAGCTTTATTTACTATCTTATGCATACATTACACAATTCAATAGTTTTATGAGTTAATTAGGCAAATGACAATTATAAGAGTTGTATTAGAAATAAGAACATGTAATAATATTTTTAGAGTTAATATTATTGTTCCGTAACATATTAATTTATAGATAAAATCCTCTTTTCATCTACTTAATTAATTACGAGGAAATTTTTGTCATTGAAAGATAGATTAACGATATACAATGGTGCCTAAAAAAGAAAAAAAGAAAAACCATTTTTCTGAACAAAACAATCCTTATTAAATATAACAACGTTGAATTACTGAAAGCAAAAGATACAACACCAAGCTAAACGATTACATCCATAACGTACGTAGGAGGCTTTGATACCTGAGGTTTCCAACTAGTCGATAAGGATATTTTTCAATATAATTTTATTTGTTTATTCATTAGGGTAGTTATATTATTCGATTAACAGAACTGAGAGCAGACCAACAGCACATGTTGCATTAATTGGCTAACTATTATTTTCAATCAAGATTCCTCTAAAGCATGGTCTCCTCGACCAAATGGATTTGTAGAAATCAAAATTTCAGTACTGAATATCGATAGAAAAAAAAATATATTGATAATCACATTTTAAACAATATCAAATTCTCTTTGGCCAGGTAACAACATTAATGTTCACATGGTAAAATGATTTGAACAGATCAGAGAGAGCGCCCTAGTAAATATTTTTTTTCTGGGTGTCAATACTTTAATCTTTTTCCAGTCAATACTATAATATTCTTATAATCACCAATACATATTAATGTATATACAGGCCTCTTAACATTAATAGTTTATAACCAAAAAAAATGTATATACATGTCAATTTATGTATATCTTAGTTCGATGTGCTATTATAAACTCATTTCATACGTTGCAAATGATTAACTCAATATTGATTTATTCTTTTTTTTGTTAGTATTTGTAAGATGTAAGCATTTTATTTTGGGTAATTAATGTAATGTAAATATCTTGCATGTACATGGGGTTATATATATTTGTATCTGTAGTAAAAGTATCTTTTGATGGCAGCTAGCTAGAAAGTCAAACTTACTAAATCTAAAAGGGAAATTATAATACAGAATCAAAAAGAAAGGGATGATCCCAAATGGAAAAAAACAAAAACCTAAATTTATTTTGCGAGTACTTCTAAAGCCAATATATATAAAAAATAATAAAATGAATATGCCAAATGAAATACATTTAAAACTGTATCTCTAGTGTAAGTTAAAATAAAATAAGAGAATAATAAAAAATAATATAGAAATAGACTATTGTTTCGTCTTTCTCAATTTAAAGGCTTATGAACTCTCTATCATTAAACCGCCCTATGTTACGATATATCTAAATACTTTTTATGTTATGTTGAGTTGGTGACTGTGCTTTGATTGTGATGCTGAGAACCACAAGTTAAGTGACCTTCAAATCTGTTCACATTTAATTCATGATAACTACTACTTAACCAACATAAACATAATTTCCCCACATTTTAATTATTTCTAACGATGATTAGACTTAGCATTGTTGGTTCAATACTGTGCGGAGGTACATTATGGACAGGGGGGTCACCTGACCCTAGCAAATTTCTTGTTAAATCCATTATATATATTGTTTATAAGATATTATAATGATCCCAATTTAAAATAAATTGTGATCCCTCATACAAAATTAACAAACCTTTGGTGGTTCTTTGGTAAATCTTTATCATAGATTCTATATGAGTTTAGATGATTTGGTGGTCTGGTGTGTATTTTTTCGAATTTAGCTTGTGAGGAATGTATTCAATTGAACATTTCAAGTGATTTAAACTTCAAGAAAAAAAAAAAATTTAACTGTTTATACGAAAAAATCAAGAGGAAACATTATCGTGTTGGAAAAACGAATAAACTGTTGCAAGTATTGTTGGCCTAGTATAATGTGAACAAAATGGATCGAAATTTGTGCTCCGGCCCAATATGATTTACGATACAAAATTAAATCGCTAGAAGGAGGGGTCGAACCTCCGACCTTGTGGTTAACAGCCACACGCTCTAACCAACTGAGCTATTCCAGCTTGTTATTTAAATCAATCAAGATATTATAAATATTTGATATAATTCCTTTTTTTTTTATTTTTGCTCTCCAGTTCAAGTATATGGTCAATCATTATATGGTCCATGTCTTCAATCGGCTAAGTAGGAATGAATGACCGACCTCTCAGGCCGGCTTGTATTGGGCTTCAAGCCTTCAACCTTGAGACAAAGTCTCAAACCTCCATTCTGCTCAAACCTCAATCAACTTTGTCATTCTTTAATCTTACTGTCACTTTCTCATTTAATGAAATATGTGCAGACTAAAATACCCTTCCTTCCTTTTTTTTCCCATCTCCTTTTATTTTCTTAAAAAAACAAAAAGAAAAAGAAAAATTGAAAAAAAAAAGAAACAGAAAAAAATTGAAATCGACAAAAAAAGAGATCTACCACCGTCGTCGAACTTTGCCACCACCGTCGAGCTCAGCCACCGCCGTCAAGGTCCGTCGTCGAGCTCTGCCACCGCCGTTGGAATTTATAATTTGTGAATTCTGGGTTTATGTGTGAATTTGAATTTCTGGGTATAACTAAAAATAAAGAAAAATGGTTTCCGGAACAGATTTTATGCTCATATTACGGGCCACTTTTGAAGCCCTTCCCGATATCCAAATTCATCTATTTTGGTGTCTATAGAAAGCTTGAAGAGTCTTGTTTCACCTCCAACTGGAATTTCTCAATTCTGATCAGCAAATCTGAAGTTATGAATAAAACACTGAATACATATCCTGCTAACGCGAGAAAAACTAAGCTGAAGAGATTGTCTCCTATCATCCGCGATTTACAAGCCCAAGTCCACCGGTTTATTCTCCCAATAAACAAGGTCTGAAGCTTACTAAATCATGAAGAGCTCATTGCCAAAGTCCAACAATAGCGATGAACAACTCAACGTAAGTAGAAACAACGACGGACAACGACGGCGATGAACAACTCAACGTAACTAGAAACAACGGCGGCGATGAACAACACTTGAGAAATGAATGCGATGAACAAACGATATCTAGATAAAACACATTCATTTTGGTTATGAAGAGATTCGTGATTTGTTTGTTCTCGAATGATTCTGTAATACCGGTAAAACTAGATAAAACTAGTCGGATTTTATTTTGTAATGAAGCGTTTGTTGTAGAGACAAAAAAAAAAATTAGCTTGCCAAAAAAAAAATTAAAGAAAAATTAAATTGTATTGCCACGTGTGCAATATGTGCGTTCACACTGTGTGTTCACACTGTGCGTTCACACATAGTTATACCCAATATATTAGTAGTACCAAAATTGTAAAGAGTTATACTTTTGGGGTTTTTTCATTTAATTAGTTTTACCCAAGCTTAAAATTATATTTTTTAGTTTTACAGTTGATTAAAGTCTATTAACATATAATTATGAGTTCTTTATGCATTCATATGTGTAAAACTTATAATTCTACAACTTTGTCATCATAACTTGGTTATTATTTACAAAGTGACCTTAAAAGTATATGGAAACACTTGTTTAGAAGACAAAGTTGTAGAATTGTAGATTTTACACATATAAATGCATAAAAAACTCATAATTATATATTAATAGAGTTTAATCAACTGTAAAACTAAAAAACATAATTTTAAGACTGAGTAAAACTAATTAAACGGAAAAAACGTTAAAAGTACAACTATTTGCAATTTTAGTACAACTAATATACTGGGTATAACTATGTGTGAACACTAAGTGGGGTCCCTAGTGTGAACACACATATTGCACACGTGGCAATACAATTCAGATTTTTTTATTAAAATTTGGATAGTTTTATCTAGTTTTACCAGTATCACAAAAATATACTAGTTATACATTTATATATACCTTCTCGAGTTGGTTCGCTAGTTTGAATTTACCTCATCAGTATCTCCTTTTCTTTCTTTTTCTTGAGATTGTTTCAGACATCGTTGTTCATTGTCGTTATTTCTCAAGTGTTGTTCATCGCCTTCGTTGTTTATACTTACATTGACTTGTTCATCTCCATCATTGGACTTTGGCAATGGGATTTTAATGATTTAGTAAGCTTCAGACCTTCGTTATTAGGAGAATAAACCGCTGGACTTAGGCCTGTAAATCGCGAATCATAGGAGACAAACTCCTCAGATTAGTTCTTCTCGCGTCTACGTGATATGCCTTTAGTGGTTTCTTCATAACTTCAGATTCGCTGATGGGAATTAAGAAATTCCAGTTGGAGGTGAAACTAGACTCTTTGAGCTTTCCATAGACACCAAACTAGTTAAATTTGGATATCGGGAAGGTCTTCAAAAGTGGCCCGTAAACTGTGTGAAAACTGGTTTTTTTTTCTATTTGGTTTTACCTAGTTATAGTAGTTATCTCGCGTCTGCAGGATATGTCTTCAGTTTTTTCTTCATAACTTGAGATTAGCTGATCGGAATTAAGAAATTCCAGTTGGAGGTGAAACTAGACTCTTTGAGCTTTCCATAGACTCTTTGAGATATCGGGAAGGTCTTCAAAAGTGGCCCGTAAACTGTGTGAAAACTGGTTTTTTTTTCTATTTGATTTTTTTTTCTTCATAACTTGAGATTGGCTGATCCGAATTAAAAAATTCCAGTTGGAGGTGAAACTAGACTCTTTGAGCTTTACATAGACACCAAACTAGTTGAATTTGGATATCGGAAAAGTCTTCAAAAGTGGTCCGTAATCTGAGCATAGAATCTGCGCGAAAACTGCTTTTCTTTTAGGATATACCTTCAGTATTTTCTACATAACGTCGGATTGGCTGATCAGAATTGAGAAATTCTAGTTGGAGGTGAAACTAGACTCTTTTAGCTTTACATAGACACCAACCTCGTTGAATTTGGATATCGGAAACGGCTTCAAAAGT
Source organism: Erysimum cheiranthoides (assembly GCA_011420285.2). Lineage (NCBI taxonomy): Eukaryota > Viridiplantae > Streptophyta > Magnoliopsida > Brassicales > Brassicaceae > Erysimum > Erysimum cheiranthoides. The sequence continues at coordinate 2,764,427 of CM022177.2, forward strand.
GGTCCGTAATCTGAGCATAGAATCTGCGCGAAAACTGCTTTTCTTCTAGGATATACCTTCAGTAGTTTCTACATAACTTCGGATTGGCTGATCGGAATTGAGAAATTCTAGTTGAAAGTGAAACTAGACTCTTCAAGCTTTCCATAGACACCAACTTCGTTGAATTTGGATATGGGAAAAGTCTTCAAAAGTGGTCCGTAATCTGAGCATAGAATCTGCGCGAAAACTGCTTTTCTTTTAGGATATACCTTCAGTATTTTCTACATAACTTCGGATTGGCTGATCAGAATTGAGAAATTCTAGTTAAAAGTGAAACTAGACTCTTCAAGCTTTCCATAGACACCAACCTCGTTGAATTTGGATATGGGAATAGTTTTCAAAAGTGGTCCGTAATCTGAACATAAACCCAGAATTCGCAAATTATCATTCCAAAGCTTGTTTTTTAGACCCATCTTTCTTATCAATCGAACACAATAATCGAATACCCAATTTCTCAAGTTTCACAAAATCGATTTAAGATATCAGTTTTGTTTTAAAAAATTTCTTAGATTTTAGGGATTGAATCAAGTTTTAACAGATAACGAATGGATTAGCCGTCGTTTCTTCTTTTCGAGTTGGTTCTGGGGATCTCCCGTCTTTGCCGTCGCCGTTTATCACCGTCGTCGTTCATCGCCGCCACAGTTGAAAAGAAGAAGAAGAAGACGATGAACGATGATGAAATGATATTTTCCTTAGTTTAATTTTATGTTTTTATTTTAGTTTTAAGTATTTTTCTTTTAATGTTTTGGTTTAGATCCAATAGATCTTGGGTGGGTGGTTATAACCCAGGTTTTTTGAGTAATTATCTTGATTTCGTAAGGATAAGAGGGTAAAATACTTAATTTAGACATTAAAAAAAATTCAAAAAGAAATTCAAATTAAATGGGGGAGGTTTCAGCTTCTGTGTTGAGCAAAAGGGAGGTTTGAGACTTTGTCTCTTCAACCTTGGATACAATATGTTTTAAATCAAATTGTTGACCCAAAATAGTTGTTTCCTACTATTTCTTTTGTTAATTAGTAGTTACAAAATGTAAAAAAAGAAAAAGGAAAAAGAGAGTCGATAGATACAAAAACTCTCACTACTGTTAAAACTTAGAACTAGGAAGGCTTATACCTATTATATGTAAATCATCTATATTTGTTTAAATTGATGCATACTGAATTTATTGGATTATATACCATTATTTTTTTGTCAAAAAAAATTATATATACCATTATAAATTCCTTATATAAGAGAAAAGACTATATATTGATATATTTAAGATATTCTCAATCACTTGTCTGTTTATTCTTTTGCTTGCATGTGTATGCGTTCTCTCTTATCTGTTAAGAAAGATTCCCACGTTAAATGATAAAAAAACATGATTATATAAAAAAAAGAAGATGAAAGAAGTAAGAAAAAATCATATATAATGTTAAACTGTTACTTCAAAAAAATTATTAATTAAAGGTATAGTAAACATTTTATGATAACATTTGATATATATAAAACTAAGGCGAGACTTATCATAAAAATATACTCCCTCTGTTCCTGATAAATTGATGTTTTGAATTTTAATGTTGTTCCTAAAAGATTGATTTTTTAGATTAAAAAAGTGAAATGATTTTTTTATTTTTTTGTTTTTTGCCACATGTCATGGTAAGTATTTGTCAAAATTTTCTCTTTCCACTCATAAAACAATTTTAAACTAATTAAAAATTAAAACTTTATTATGTCTTAATATGTGTGAAAAATCTAGAACATCAATTTTTTAGAAACAGAGGGAGTATAATTTTTTGTTTGTTTCGAAGATGTTACCAATCTTAGTTTGATACAGAATTCTCAACATCTATAAACACATTGGACTTAGTGATCTCTCTTTTCTTGACTTTGTTTGCTTGAGAAATACAAGAAAAGTAAAGCTTTGTTTTATTCTATTTCGAGTGATCAAAACTAAGAGTACGCTTTTTAAATTGAGTAAAACCGATAAATCTTACAAGTAGCAGTGTAGCACAACTCGAGAGAACTCGTTAAATTAAATATTACTCATTAAACAATAGTTAAAGTAATTGCAAGTTGATTGAATGTCATGCAACTTGTGTACTGTCCAAGAAACTAGTCCTAACGCAAAACAAGTACCAACGAACGACCACGTAAATGTTCGGAGTAATATTGGTTATAAGTTTGCAACCAAACTTGTAAAAACAATATTACAATTAATCATCAAAATTGTACTTCAAACGTCGAACTTTTTTCTTCGATCTTCAATATTACAAATATTTTTACAAGTTTACAAATACTCGAGAAGGATCAAAACTAAAGCAGTAGCCTTCAACATAAAATATAATACCAAACTCAAAAGACTCGTGAAAACTATATGATATGGCTCAAAATTTATTGGTAATCGATAAAAACGAACTTTCTATTTACGGAAATTGGATTTTTGCAATCTAATCAAATATTTTCAACTTAGTATGTATCATTTGGTAATAGATAAAAAAAAATAAAAATTAATTGGACTGAATAGATATGTCGTAAAAGAATGTGATCATATAATTATTCATATACTATTTTTAAGTTAGACTGATACCTAGCGACTCAAAATCAAATCATAAATTCAAGTTTTTGTTGTTGTTGTTGTTGTTTTTTTTTTTTTTTATTTATTTATTATTTTTTTTTTTTGTGTCATCAATTCAAGTTTTTGTTGTTTCTCTTTATTGATTTCATCTTTCTGATTTTTTTTTTTTTT
>CM022177.2:2767204-2800672 GCA_011420285.2 Erysimum cheiranthoides
CGATACAAAGCTATATATTTGTCGTTACTCCAACAACTTAAAACGATGCCGTTGCAACAACTCCAACGATTCTCTTCATTGAGCTAAACCAGCTCAACAACCAGCAAACCAATCCAAACCCTTATTGAACCAGGTCGACTTCTGACTCACAAGTGAACCGGAATTGGATCACTAACCCAACAATCTCCACCTTGATCCAACTCCAAACTACTAAAGCGGATTACCATACTTGGATTCCTTACCTCTGGCTAAGACTGAATGGCCTTAGTCCCATTTCACCAACCTCAGAACTTCCAAGGCTGATTTGAACTTCTCCACAGGAATGCACTTTGGCATCTGCTGGATTCTTTGAAGTATGAATCTTCAACACTTCTATATCACCAGAAGCAACCACATCTCTGATAATATGAAACTTGAGTGCAAAATGCTTAGTTCTTCCATGATACGTACTGTTCTTGGATAAGCAAATCGCTGATTGAGAATCACACCAAAGCTTCACCTTACCATGCTCTATTTTCATGTCTTCCACGAGTCCTTGAATCCACATAGCTTCTTTTGCAGCCTCAGATAAAGAGATATACTCTGCTTCAGTCGTAGACAATGCCACAACAGGTTGCAATTGAGATTTCCAGCTCACTGTGTTACCTCCAACACAAAACACATAACCACTAATCGATCTTCTCTTATCCAAGTCACCTCCATGATCAGAATCACAAAACATGTAACTCCAAACTCTTTAGCTTTTGTGAATACCAATTCCAACTCTGTAGACCCTCTGAGATACCTCAGTATCCACTTAACTGCCTCCCAATGGATCTCACCAGGTCTGCTCATAAAGCGACTAACCAACCCTATTGCATAAGCCAGGTCAGGCCTAGTTCCCAGCATTTCATGCATAAGGCTACCAACTGCACTAGAGTAAGGCACTGTTTCAGTATCAATGCACTCATCCTCTCTACTTACAGCAACTAACTTGAAGTGAGCACCAATAGGAGTGTTGGTGGACTTAGCCTCAGACATATTAAACCTTTTGAGAACCTTTTCTAGGTAGCTAGACTGAGATAAGGTCAATGTACCAGCCTTTCTATCTCTAGTAATGTCTATGCCAAGAATTCTACTTGCAGCTCCTAAATCCTTCATCTCAAATTCCATACTTAACTGTTCTTTAATCTTGACTATCTCAGCCATGCTCTCACAAGAAATCAACATATCATCAACATAAAGAAGCAGATAGGCATAGACGTTATCACTTACTTGTTTTGTATACACACAAGTGTCTCGATAACTTCTCATGAAGTTCTGATCCTTTATAAACTTGTCAAACCGTTTGTTCCACTGCCTTGGTGCTTGTTTTAGCCCATACAGTGATTTCTTCAACAAACAAACTTTGTCTTTATTATTTTCTGACACAAAGCCTTCTGGTTGTTCCATGTAAAGCTCCTCTTCTAAATCTCCATGAAGAAACGCCGTCTTTACATCCATTTGCTCCAGCTCCAAACCTCTATTCACAACAACTGACATTAGAATCCGGATAGAGACATGTTTAACCACTGGTGCAAAAATATCATGGTAATCAATACCCTCCTTCTGCGAGTATCCTTTAGCAATAAGCCTAGCCTTATACCGCTTAGACTCAATCCCAGGAATTCCAACTTTTACTTTAAACAACCATCTACAACCAATCAGCTTCTTTCCATCTGGTTTATCAACCAAGACCCATGTTCTATTTTTGATTAATGAATCAAATTCTTCTTGAGCAGCCCCTTTCCACTTTAACCTTTCCTTGTCAAGCATAGCTTCAAAGAATGATGCAGGTTCTTCCAGATTGAGACTCTCAACAACTATTAATGCAAAGACTGCTTTATTGTCTTCATCAAATCTGCTTGGGGGGTTAATTTCTCTTCTTACTCTGTCTCTAGCAAGTTGATAATTTGCTAGATCCCCAAGTCCATGACTCACAGGTGAGTTTCTCACAACTTCAGTTTCAGAATCTTCCTCTTGTTCTGATTCAGACTCACTGTCTTCAAGTTGAATGACTCCACCTTGATTAGAACTTTCTTCATTTCTAATCCTGACAGTAGTGACCTTCACAGTTTTACTGCCTTCACCACTTTCTTGTTTTATGTCTACAGGTTCTTCTTTACTCTTCTCATTCAGCATCCTGTAGACCATATCTTCATGAAATACTACATTTCTGCTAACAACACACTTTTCTTCATTAAGCAGCCACACTTTATATCCCTTAGTACCAGTAGGGTATCCTAAGAAGATCCCTTTGAGAGCCCTTGGTTTGAGCTTCCCTTGATCCTGATGTACATAAGCCACTGATCCAAATTTCCTGAGATGCCTATAACCTGGTTTGCGATTTAACCAAAGCTCTTCAGGTACATTGTGGTCTATTGCATAGGCAGGAGACCTGTTGATTAGATAAGCTGCTGTTGAAGCAGCCTCAGCCCAAAACCTTTCTTCCAGTCCTGATTCATCTAATAAGCATCTTACTTTCTCCATGATAGTTCTGTTCATTCTCTCTGCCACTCCATTCTGCTGAGGAGTATATGTACACGTGTGGTGTCTCTCAATGCCATGTTGCTTGTAGTATTCATCAAACTTAGAGTTACAGAACTCTAACCCATTGTCAGTTCTTAGGCACTTTACTTTCTTACCAATCTGATTCTCTACTAGATCCTTCCATTCACAGAATTTTCCAAAGGTCTCATCCTTAGTTTTTATGAAATACAGCCACACTTTCCTAGTCTTGTCATCAATGAAGTATTTTTCTTACCTGACAAGGATGGTGTGACATTGGATGAGCCCCAAAGATCTGCATGGACATAACTGAGAGCTTCCACTGAGTTGTGTTTCCCTACATTGAAGCTCACTTTCTTGGCTTTCCCCATTACACAATGCTCACAAAACTTTAGATCTTTGATCTCTTTCTTATCTAGGAGTCCTTTCTCAACTAAAATTTTCAGATTGTTGATTCCCATGTGGCCTAGTCTACTATGCCAGAGAGCCGTTTTACCACTAGAGTCTTCTGCATTACTATTCTCAGACACTACAGTGTTTCCATCAAGAATATACAGACCATTCAGAAGTTTACCTTTCAGAGCTGTCTTATTTCCTTTGAAGTATCTGATCTTACCATCTCCACCTTCATGTTTAAATCCAAGTTTATCTAATGTACTAGTAGAGATCAGGTTTCTTCTGAGATTTGGAACAAACTTGACATTTTCCAATGTCTTGATTGATCCACCATTAGTATTCAGCATGATAGAACCTACTCCCAGACTTCACTGAATGATTGTCTCCAAGTAAAATTGTAGTGGATGCACTTTCATCAAAACTGCAAAACCAGTCACGTCTAGAAGTCATGTGGCTTGTGCACCCTGAGTCCAGTACCCACAAATCCTTTACCATCTGCTCATTCACACTTAATGCCTCAGAGAATACCAATTTTTCAGTAATGACACCAGCTTCACTCTGCCCTTCTGAATCCATCTTTTTCTTTCTAGCATAACAGTCTTTCTTGACATGACCCTCTTTCTTGCAGTACCAGCACTTCAATCTTGTCTTAGAGTTAGACCTGCTTCTACTTCTGACTTGACCTCCAGAATCTTTTCTTGTAGTAGGCCTTCCTCTCTCAGTTGTATACAATGCAGCATTCGAATTCTTGTCACCTTCCTTTGCCTCAGCCAGTTCTTTCTCAATTGATTTTACGGATGAAACAACATCCTTCAATGACAGAGTTCTATTACCATACTTGAGAGTATGTTTCAATTGACTGTAACTAAGAGGAAGAGAATTCATAATCAAGATTGCTTGAACTTCATCTGTTACAACAGTCTCCAAACTTCCCAAATCAGCAATAATTTTCAAGAAGTCATCAACATTAGCATCTATCGACTTAGATTCCACCATCTTGAATGAGTAAAGGTTCAATTGCTGATTAAACCTATTAGGCAGGGATGTTTCCATATACAAACTACCAAGCAAGATCCACATTGCATATGCTGTTTCACAATGATTTACCTTTCTAAGAACCGCATCACCAAGATGCATCACAATCAGATCCCTAGCATGCTCAGATCTTTCAACTTGTGTTTCTCATCAGTAATTGTCTTAGTCTGCGATGAACCAAGTTCAGATTCATCAGCATCTTTACCTTCGCTTTTCGTCAATGGCACAGTCTTGGTCAGGGAGAATTCCGGCTTGATTGTATCCTTCAATCCTTGCAGACTAAGATGCGCCATCATCCTGATTCGCCAGAGTGAGAAATCCGATTCTCCATCGAAGACCTTGAAGCTCGTCTTGAACTTTTCGACCTTCGTGTTCGAGCTCGCCATCGATTCCAAAATTGACGGCTCTGATACCACTTGTTATAGAATCGAACCCGAAACCACAAGAATCACACGAACAGAAGAACACTTTAGCTCGCAAACACTCTGAATCAATCGCACAACGAAACCGAGAACGAAAACAACAAGAACAACACAGAAACTTTGTTTACCCAGTTCGATTAGTCGGTGTGACTAAATCTACATCTGGGGCCAGATCGAATCCGGCAATCCACTAGAAAATCAATGTTCCCAGCTCAAGAGAGCTTCAAGGTTACAACAATGGAGGAGAGAATCAAGAATGAGATACAAGATACAGAGAAGAAGGAGACGATACAAAGCTATATATTTGTCGTTACTCCATCAACTTAAAACGATGCCGTTGCAACAACTCCAACGATTCTCTTCATTGAGCTAAACCAGCTCAACAACCAGCAAACCAATCCAAACCCTTATTGAACCAGGTCGACTTCTGACTCACAAGTGAACCGGAATTGGATCACTAACCCAACAGAATCCCAAGTAAAGGTGGCTTTACATATCAAGCAAGCTATTCGAAAATTTATGGAGTTGGGCTGAGACAAATTTTTTAGCATGATTTGCTTAGTTCAACTTTTAAAACTTTAAATATTCAATTTATCGAATCTTAATTAATACTTAAATTTGGAAGAAAAATCTACGAATGAAAAGTAGAAGTGAAGATCATCAAGAAGAGAAGAAAAATGTGTCTCAGAAGAGGATAACAAGAGAAAAAGAAGGTTTTTCAGAAAAGAAAAAGTCGAATAATATTGTGATCATATCGGGTTTGCGTCAAATAGATTTAGGATTGTTTTGGAAAAGGACTTAGTTAGCTGTTTGTATTTTCTATAGGCGAAACCGTTGATGCAAAGAGGAATGGAAGCTATAGTGGAGCTGCTCGATCCAAGGCTAAAATGCCAAGAAAAAACACGGTTCAGATGGAGCGGATGATCCGTGCTGCAGCAGCGTGTGTGATCAATGAGGAATCCCGAAGATCCGGTATGGAAGAGATAGTCTCAATCTTGAAAGGTGAAGAAGGACTAGAGCCCAAAAAAAAAAATTAAGCAGGAAAAGCACAAATATTTCTGGTATGATTGACACTTATACACAGTTGCAACAAACCAAATCCGAGATGAAATGTCATCTTGATCTCGCAATGCTTGGAGTAACCGAGCTTGAAGATGATGATCATTTGTACGGCCGATGAAAGAAAGATCTTTAAAGTGTCTAAATAGGTATTTATGGAAAAGTTTGAAACAGAGTTCTTAGTTTGTGAATCAGTGGTTTGTTGTGTGTACATTGTTTTCGGTTTTTTTTTTTTCCACTATGGAGAAAACCAGTTTAGTTTTTTTTTTTTTCCCGGTTTGGTTATGGAGAAAAAGCCGATTTCTCCGGTTTGGTATTCCGTTTTTAAGATTTTTGGGCTTTTTTGGAAAATCCGTTAAAAAAGAAGGTTGGAATTGTTATTTATTTGATAACTAAAGGAAAGTGTGTTGTTATAGCTGAGGTTGACTTTATTATGTTTCTTTTAAATAATTTAATTTTTTTATTAATTGAAGTTATTGTAATTAGAGATCCAATTAATAGGCAACAAACATTAACATTTTAATTTTACAATTTACAATGCTTATTAAAATTATTTTTGAAAAAAAAAAAGATAAACATAATTTACATATATATCTTCATCTCTCTCTGTAACACAAAGCACATCTTTACAAACTCTTCCATGTGTAGAATTCTCTAGCAAAATACTTATTACACTCATATTAGAAATTTTTTTTTTTGTTGCAAAGCATTTCAAGTAACATTAACAATGCAATTGATATTTACCGCCTTTTTCTTTAGACTTTAACGTTTCTCATATGTAAGTAGACAAATCTCCTCCTTCTCCAACATATTGTGCATCTTTGGACTTAATTAATAAGCCTCTTCTATCTTTGAAATGGTATCTACGTAAAATTCATCAAAGAAAGTGTGATATTTCCAATAAAGTTCTTCCCCATCTCATCAAATTCAACAAAAAAAATAAAATCAAGAAACCCAATTCGATTTTCGCCGTAAACTCACCAACTTCTTCATTGACTTTTACATAGATTCTCCAAAAAAAAAAAAAAAAAAAAAAAAAAAAAAAAAAAAAATCATATGAATGAACCTAGGGAAAAAAAATTAACTTCGGCATCTTAAGGGTTTTTTTACAAATGCTGCTTTTGCTGCTTTGCGAGTTTGTTCGAAGAACATCAATCTCTCGATTTCACTCTACGTATCCATGAATTCTTAAATTCTTTTAGAAATATTTTGATTCTTCTTTAACAATGAAATTTGATGAAAGACGAGCTAATTAGTTAAATCATAGGCTTCACGCGTGTTATGTCCTTCTTGCTTATGAAATCCCACTAAACATTACACAAAAATTAAGAAAACTTATTTTCTTACACAACAAAAACATTTTATTGGTAAAAGCAAGCAAACAGATACATAAACATTTACGTCCAAACTTAAGACGTAAAAAAAAAAAGAGAGAGAAAAATAGAAACAACATATAACCCACAATAGCATAAAATGAAAACACAAACCATAATATGCTGCTTTGAAATTCTAAGCATACATCACACAACAGTTACGAATGAAAGAACTGAACCGAACATTGCCATAGTTGGTATCAAGCTCTTCCCAAATTAGCTCTTCCATATTTGGAGACGGACGTCGGCATGTAAAAACCCTCATTGTCGTACACAAAGAATGACGAGATGAATTTGCAATCAACAAAAGACTATCTCCAATTGACTTAAACGCCACGCCCCAACCATATGCGACATTTACTACCACAGGTGCAACACCAAGTTTCTTCCAAGTGTTTGTGTTTATATCATAAACACCAATCTCGTTTGAAGATACTTCAAGCGAGTAAAGGTTGTTGTTGGCCACTGCAATAAGGGGCGGCGATTGAATAGGCATAAACGTTATGTTTCCAAGCATGTCAGGAATCAGCGTCCAAGAATTTGTGACCTCATCGTAGGATTCTCCACAGGTAAGAAATTCATCATTTTCATTCCTACCTCCAATTACGTAAAATTTGCCATGCAAGAAACATCCTGAGCTAAATTTTCTTCTCTTATGCATTCTCTGAACTGTTGACCAGGTTTTGGTCTGAGCATTATATTTCTCTACACTTCTCAAAACCTCGGGATAATGATTTCCATCTACTTTTATACCGCCAGCAAAAAAAGCATCACTCCCATGGCTTGCGGACCCGTACATGCAACGCGGTGTGATCATAGTAGGGCCTTTCACCCATTGATGCATCTCTGATTCATATCGCCACACCACCATGCCTTCCACCTCTCTTCCAACGACGATCAAATGTGTACCCGCACAAATTGTTTCTTTATCACTATAGGGGAAGCAATCGTCGGAAGGAATCTCTGGAAGTTTTTCAAAATTCTCAAATCTTTTATCAAATTTTGTCCAACAAGTATCACCGCTCGCTAACAGAAACACGAATGGTTCCACAAGACCGCATTCTCGCCTCATCTTATAAACATCATAGTTGTTTAGTAATCGTAAAAACTGTCCATTGAGATGCTCCATTTTCTTGTATGTCGAATGTGAAACACCTGGGAAAATTTCGACGTTAACAACTTCTCCTCTTTTTGGTTTGGTAAGCTTCCTTTCTCCTCTTTTTGGTGTGGTAAGCTTTTTTGTCTGAGATTGGCTCAATCTTGCTTTGATTCTAGAAACCAGATCTTTTCCATACAATAACATTGACATCATTCTCTGTAAATTACAGAACATGAAAAAAATAGTTTGAATCAATGAGCATTCAATTTATTAATAAGAATATATTATAATATTTTTAAATGCAAAAAATCATACTTTATACAATTTTAATTAGTCTTGTTGTAAACAAGCAACACAATTCAACAATAAAAATATGCAATACCTCGATCAATTTAAATAATTTGAATTTTTTGTATTAATAGGTACATCTGAAAAAAAAACTTATAAAACTTGTGATAATTTATAATGGGCAGTTTATTTGATATGTTTTAAAAACTTTTGATTGATATTATGGTAAAAGATAGACGATATAGAAACCTTTAAACAAAAAAAAAATGAAGAGAGGCATAGAAAAAAAAATATATGTAGCAGTTTAAAAAATATTTAATTTTATGTTAATAACAAATTTTGATTTGTGAAAACAAAATTTGACGATTAAATAATTAGTTATTAATTTCGTTAGAACGATATGAAATGTGTGTACCTTGAAATGTGAAAGGTATGACGCGTGTCAAACTTAGAACTTGATAGAGAATATCTTGTTAGATTCACTTTAGAAAGCGGCGCCGCCAATAGACTAGAAAACGACAAAAACTAGGGTATATAATAGATCGTGTTTTTAATTGTTTACCATAGTAATGAAGATTTTTATTTAACCATCTACCATAAAATAGTAGTGATAAATATGTTGGAGTTTGACTGATTTACTTTCAACAATAAAATATGGTAATACATTTTTTGTGATTTTGACTAATTTTATTTTAGTAATTTTGTAAAGATAAAATATATATATATATATATACAAGATAATATATATATATATATATATTGATAAAATGTTTTGACTATGTAATCAATATCTTATATATTATTTGTGAAGTAAAACTTATAACATTTAATGATGTGCCATCATCATATTCAACTTTAACATGTGGTTATTTTTTGTATATGCACAGAGCCGTCGCGTGATAGACGCGAGCGACGCGGCGGCTGCGGCCCTCGTCCATGGCAACAGAAAATTCAGCCCACCGTCGGGATTTCTTCAACTCGGATCTGATTTTTTTTTTTCATTTTTTACTTCGATTTGAGTTGATAATCCATAATTTGGTATAAAACAGCAAGAAAAACATTAAAAACGATTAAATCGGGAAAGAAAAATGATAAATGGCGGAATTAGGGTTATTTTTGATTTTGAAGTCGCACAGGAAAGGTTGAAAACGAGGGCATTTTAGTAATTATGTTATCATATAATAGAAAAAAAAAACAATTAAGGCCCAAATCTGTCCGGCCCTATTTGTTTGTAGGCTTGTGGCCCAAAATTATGTAGCTACGGTTCTGTATATGCAAATTTAAAAATATTAAAATTGTTTCATTTTACTTAATGTAATGGAAAAATGTTGAAAGAAAATACCAATTTTCAATTTTATGTCAAGAAGCAAACATACTCAACTATATCATAAAATAATTACACCAAACTTTTAATCATTGCCAAAATCACACTCCCATTAAGTTAGTGACATAAACCGTATGTATATGTCTTTATTCTATTTCTTGTTTGCTCTTGATCTCTAAAGTGACTCTCGTCTCTCTCCCTTTCCAATTTCTTCCACTCATTCTCTCTATTGAATCATAAGTTTATATCTTCCACATGGTTTAGGCTGGTTGTAGGTTATTTTGATGAAAGAGGAAGAAAAAAACAACGTTTTCAATTTTTATTATGTGGCAACCAAATTGATCAAAATGATGTGAAGATATGTTGTTTCATTTGTGACAAAAACAAAGTTGTGTTTATATTGTTTAATTAATAAGAGATTAAGAAGCAATGATGGAATTGGTACACATGAAAGTGTTTTTGAAGATGTTCTTTTGACTTCCATAAAGAGACTGGCTATTGTTGATTTTACATGAAGAAGCATCAGTCATGATATGCGAGAACATTCCATTATTTTCGTTTGGATAGAATGATAAAATTTGTATATTTTTGAATCATCATGGTAAAAAATAAAATAAAAACGATATATTGTATACGATAATATTTGTCGTTTTCTTGTAAAATATAAAAAGAAACTAAATAAAACTGTTTATAGATAACTTTAAAATTACCCGTGGTTATGTAGTAGTTGTTATTACTTTGGTGTTTCCTAAAACTATTAGGACTGTGATATTTTTTTGATTATATATGAAAAGACCGAACAAACTAAACCTTCTAAGTTCTAACATTATTCTAGCAAAATCGATCGACCATTAGTAAAACGTACAAAGATGATATCTATGAATCGTCTATCGATTCTCTTTTTTGTTTTCGCCCTTGGCCTTACCATGATGAGTAACACAGCCTTATCAATGTCATACACACATTCCGTGTGGATCAGAAACTTACTTCATGACAAAAACGATCTCATAGTCCATTGCAAATCTGCGCACCGAGATATGGGATACCATAGGGTTCATCCAACAGGATCCTATAATTTGCTTAACAAATTTGATGATGAGAACGAGTTCTTTTGGTGTCATCTATGGCAAGGACCTAATTTCAAGCATCACCAAGTGTTTAAAGTTGACGATGGAAACGTATGGGAAGCTAGAGAAGACGGAATCTACTTTACACAATTACGTAATGTCCAACATCTTGATCAGCCTGTGTTCGTGTATGGTTGGGATGTTCCTTTGACCTTGTCAAGAGCTTCCTCGTTAGGATCTAGGTTTATCTCTTTAAGCTTATTAGTCTCTTCCTTGTTTTTTGTTTTATTTTATCTTGTTTTGGTTTAGAAAAATTGTTTTCTTTTATGAATATTATTTGTTTTCTTTTATGAATATTGGGATTTGATTTTAAGTTGTGTTCTCTCCCAAGTGAACTTAAAGAGTTTATTTTATTGGTTTAATTAATTGTGTTAGTTTCGACATTCAAGTATAGAATGTTGTTGGTTTGCATAAACTTAGAATAAGCAATGTATAATATGTATTGATGGTGATTAGAATTCGTATATCCATATAAAGTTTTGAGATGGTCTAAAAATTTATTCGGCTAATAAAATTTATATTCACCTCATCAAGATAAACGCATAAATTTAACAAACAAAATATGTATAAAAAAAAAAAAAAGTAAAAATCTAAACAAATTAAAATTATATAACTTTGATATAATACTTTTACATATCAAATCGACTATTGGTGGCCGTAGCCAATCTAATATAGTACATATACTAAATTTCCTAATATGAGATATTGACAAATCCACAATATATCTATTATCAAATCTCGACATCGGTTTGTAAATCTCCATCGATCTTGATTCGGTTTGATCAATCTCATCGATCTCTCCTAATACTTTATCTTTTCATTTTTTTCCGAAGCTAGCTGATTTACTTCATTTTCTCACGGATTTCCATTTATCTCTTTTGAACCGGCGAACACGTCATGGGCCAAGCTCGATCATATCATAAGTCGGGCCTCGTGGGCTTTTTATGAGTTTGATGACCGCTTAAATGAGATTATAATTTTGGTTCAAGCCGGATCAAGATAATGGTGCACATTCCCTCTCCTACACTCCACTTAAATCAAACCTAAGGATCCGAGAGCTTTGAGTTGTGAAACTCCATTGACATAGAAACCTGATAGGACGTGAAAAGCATGAGACCTAGAAACTCAATGTAGCTTAAATCTTCAAAGGGCCATGGACCTAATCGTAAAGGACCTCTATTTTAGTGATCCATCTAGCTAAAAAAAATGTGAGACCCAAATAATTAAAATCCCTAATTAAAAATCATTACTTTCAAAACTATTTTAGCTTTGTTATAAACCATATTGGGATGGACTTCATAACTGTGGGCCTAATCCATGTTCTAGAAGATCCATGACTAAGTTCTAGAAAGCCCGTTCCAACGGACCATGAAGTAAAGACAGTTTAACCTTAGTCTTAATGGGCTTTGTATTCCTAGCCCTAGTGGGATTTGTCTCCCCTATTATGTATATATATAGGTGTAACATCTCTTCATAATCAATAAGAATCACGAGATTCATAACACGTTATCAGCACGACTTGCTCTTAACGAAAACCTAAAACCCTAATCCTAAAAAATCGCAAAAACACTGTTCACGGCGATACTGTTCATGGCGACACTGTTCACGCGACACTGTTCATCGCGGTACTGTTCATCGGTGACACTGTTCATCGGTACTGTTCATCCGAGTGTGAGTTACCGAGGTCTTTAGCTCCCGGTCCAATCCGTACAACCCCAAACGGTGAAAGGTAAAATCAAAACCCTAAAAGCTAAAGAACCGATAATGAAACTTGACCTAAACGGTGGAAACTTAAAATCGAACCATGGTTGATAAGCGATTGATGTTTGCTTGTATGGATCGATTGTTTGACTCGTTTAGGTTGATAGAAAGTTGATTAGTGCTTAAATTAAACTCGCCAAACTCGAAGAAACTCAATTGAGAATCGATAACCTAAAAGACTAAAAACCTAAATCTAAGATCGGATCTAATCCGATTCCCCCTAGTAAAAATCGATTGCTTGAGGTTGTCTAGGTTGATAGATTTGATTGTTTTCTATGATTGCTTCTCGCCTAAGTTGCTAGAAACCGTAAGGGGAAAATCGCTTGAACCATAGAAAGCTTAGAAAAGGAAAAATCCCATGGTGAATGGGAATATCCTAGAAACCCTAATTCCTATTGTAAATAGGAAATCCTAAAAATCCCTAAATCCTAATTAAATTAGGAAATCTAAATCCTACTCAAGATAGGAAAAGTTTAAGGAATAAGAAAATTCCTAAATCATAAATAAAAGGGAAATTATAAATCCTATGTGAAATAGGAAATCTTGAAAATTCCCAAATCCCAAAAGAGGAAAACCTAAAAGGGGAAAACCTAAAAGAGGAAAACCCAAAAGAGGAAAACCTAAAAAGGGAAAACCTAAGAGAGGAAAACCCAAAAGGGGAAAAACCTAAATTCCTAAATAAGGAAATTTAATC
The DNA here is from genome assembly GCA_011420285.2 of Erysimum cheiranthoides. NCBI lineage: Eukaryota > Viridiplantae > Streptophyta > Magnoliopsida > Brassicales > Brassicaceae > Erysimum > Erysimum cheiranthoides. Next base: position 2,780,309 of record CM022177.2, read on the forward strand.
CCAAAGGGAAAGGGAAAAGTTAATCCTAAAAGGAAAAGGAAAAGTTAATCCCAAAGGGAAAGGGAAAAGTTAATCCTAAAAGGAAAAGGAAAAGTTAATCCCAAAGGGAAAAGGAAAAGTTAATCCTAAAGGAAAAATGGAAATCTAATCCTAAGAGGAAATCTAATCCTAAAGAGAAAAGTCAAATCTTTAAAGAAAAGGAAAATCGATTCATGGTTCGATCTCAAATACCGCATGACACTAACGATTTATCCATGGCATGATTTTGACTCAAAACTTTTCCTTATAGATGTCGAATTACAACTTGTATTTTACTGCCCTAAATCTCTAAGGAGATAATGATTTAGAATGGGCAATGGATAATAAGATTATCCTAAAATCAAAAGGATTTGGTTAATGTATCACATAAGGCAATAATGTCAAGTGAGAAAGATAGATACAAGGCAATATTAAGTATTGGCCACCATCTTATTGAGAGTCTCAAGATCAGTATATGACCATTGAAAATCCTATAGACCTTTTGGATAGAGTTGGGACTGATATATGATCACCAAAGAATGGTGTGATTACCAAAGGCTATATGTGATTGTAGGGATCTAAGAAATCCAGGACTATAAGTCCGTGGATGTGTCTATTGCTAGAAGAGCAAAATAATGACATACTGATAAGAAACAATGAATTAAGACCTCATAGATTAACCTCATTACCTGATGCCAATAAAGCCGTAGAGGATAAGAAAGAATCCAAAGAATCTAACCACGTCCATAGTAATAGACCACACGGCCGTGGCCGTGGTGGATGGAAAGGACGTGGTCGTGGCCACAATAACTCATCCGGCCGAGGGAACCACCATAACCGTGGACCCAACTTTGGCCATGGTCGAGGGCGAGGAAGCTGTGGTGTTACTAAACCACAACACTCGACCAAATGAGTATGCCATAGATGTGGAATGGGGAACCATTGGGCTAAGATATGTAGAACTCCCAAACGTGGTAAGCTCTATCAAGAGAGTGTAAAAGGGAAGAATCCTAAAGCCCATTTGGTATAAAGATGGTAAAGATAATTGAAAGAACCAAGTTGATAAATCTGAATTCGACATCAAGACATGATTCTTGTCCATATAAGAAATGGCCGAGGACAAGAACATATTTGTAGTGGATAGTGGAGCCACACAAAAGATAAGAGATATTTTCCTAAATCTCATAATGAAAAATGCCAATATTAGCATGATAGCGGGTATAACAAGTCTTATTGAGGGGCTATGGCCAAGCCCATATCTTATTACCAAAAGGGACGCATTTTGAATTAAGTGATGCCCTACATACCCCCAGCTCAAAGAGGAGCTTATTGAGTTTTAAAGATATAAGATTGGATGGTTTCCATATTGAAACAAGGGGGTAAGGGAACAAAGAATTCCTAAATATATTTGAGTTCACCCAAGGACATAAGAAGGTCCTAGAGACTATACCCGCATTATCCACTAGTCTCTATTATGCTAAAACCAATATGATAAAAGCTAAAATGGCAATGAATAAGATGCTACAAGAGCATTTCACTTTATGGCATGACCGGCTTGGCCATCCGGGTCATAGTATGATGCGTAAGCTAATGATAAATTCAAAGGGGTACACCCTAAAAAGAAAAAAGAGTTATCCCAAATAATCTCACGTGTGAAGCATGTTCACAAGGGAAACTCATTATAAGGCTATCACCGGCTAAGATAAATAAAGAGACCTTAAACTAAAGACTATACGTCCAGATAATGCCGGTGAATACATGTCCCAAGCGTTTAATGACTATTGTATGTCCATGGGGGTAAGTGTGGAACATCCCGTGGCACATGTACATACACAGAACGGATTGGCAAAATCCTTCATTAAACGAATTTAATTAATTGCTCGCCCATTACTCATGAGGTCGAAGCTTCCAGTAGCCGCTTGGGGACATGCTGTTTTACATGCATCAGAGTTTATACGCATAAGGGCATCTAGTGAACATAAATATTCCCCAACACAATTATTAATGGGTCATGAGCCAGACATATCCCATCTAAAGACATTCGGGTGTGCCGTATATGTACCGATTGCACCACCACAAAGAACAAAGATGGGACCTCAAAGGAGGATGGGAATATATGATTCTCCCACCATTATTAAGTATCTAGAGCCAACTACGGGTGATCTATTTAAGGCTAGATACGCGGATTATCATTGTAATGAATCCAAGTTTCCTACTATAGGTGGAGAGACGAACAAGCTGGGCAAAGCAATAAAAGAAATATCATGGAATCAAACATCCTTGAATTGACAAGATCCTCGGACTCTGGCATGAGAATCAGAGGTCCATAAGATAATAAGTTTGCAAAAGCTAGCTAATGAATTGCCAGATTCCTTTGACCCAAAAGAGAGTTATCAAAACGTATATACCAGCTTGTAATGCACCAGTACGTATTGATGTCCACAAGGGAATCAATGAAATTGCTACCGAGTCTACGACACGAAAGAAACGTGGTAGACCATTAAGTTCCAAGGATAAGAATCCTAGAAAGTTAAAAGAAAGGTGCAAAAAGGAAACGAAATAAGGAAACCATACCAGACATGGAGATAAGGCCGGCCGGCTCTAAGGTACAGGTACCATATAATGTAGCTTGGGACGCCAAGCTGCAAAGTATTAAAGGTCCTGTAAATGATAAATCTCAAATCGATTGTCATGTCTGGAAGATAATGGAACATATAAGAAATGTCGACATAAGATGATTTTGCATGCAAGGTAGCACTATAAATATAAATGAGGATCAAGAGTCCACGTAGAGTGCACTCAAAGACTTTAATGATTAAATGGTACAAGACTATAAAACGTGGAGCTAAGAATTCAAGAAAAGGGATGTGTTGGGTCCGACCTTAAGGACACCATCCGAGATAAAACCAGTAGGACATAATAGGGTCTTTGTGAAGAAGAGAAATGAGAATAATGAAAAGCGTGAGATATAAGGCACGGCTTGTAGCACAAGGATTCTCACAAAGATCGGGGAAAGATTATGAAAAGACATACTCCCCTGTGGTGGATGCTAAGATATTTAAATTTTGCTAAGTCTGGCTATATATATATAAAAGAAAAGAATTGATTTGCGGCTAATGGATGTAATGCCTGCATATTTATATAAGTCCACTGGATAAGATATGAGATTACCAGAGGGTATTGAGCTCAAAAGATAAAGATAAAGATAAGAAAGGGTCTCGAGACCAATACTGCATAAGGCTGGACAAATTACTTTATGGACTGAAACAAAGTGGGCGTATGTGGTACAATAGACTAAGAAAGTACCTAGTCAAAGAGGACTATAAGAACGACCCCATAAGTCCATGTATATTCGTAAAGGAGTTTGCAAACAAAGGATTTGTGATAATAGCAGTATATGTGGATGATTTGAACATCCTGGGAACCTCTGGGGAAATCGCCCAAACAGTCAAATATATAAAGAGAGAATTTGAAATGAAAGACCTAGGCAAGAAAAATTTTTGTTTGGGATTGCAACTTGAGTACATAGATAATGGAATCCTTGTGCATCAAAAGGCATATACTAAAAGAGTACTCAAGGAAATTTAATAAGGACTAGGCCCACCCATTGACCAGGCCCAATGGTGGTGAGAAGCCTTAGATTGGATAGTGATCCATTTAGTCCTGAAATGCCATACCTCAGTGCCATAGGAGCATTAATGAAATTGGCTAGCCACACTAGACCAAATATTTGTTTTGCCGTGAAACTCCTATCTAAATTTAGTTCATATTCAACCCAAAGGCACTGGAAAGGTTTGAAGGAAGGTTTGGTTAAGTTTTAAAGTCTATACTTCCTATATAATTGGGTTTTATTCTATACTGATCTAACCAAAGAAGGAAGTTTGCTTTGGTTTAGTGTGATTTGCTGATGCAGGATATTTATAAGATCAGATTATGGCATGGTCAATAAATAGGAACTACGTGTGGCTTGATCCCTTCAAAGGGTACGTAGGCAGCCTTCCTCAAGGCGCAGCTACTACTACATCAAAGACCATCATGTACGAGGATAATGCGGCCTGCATCGCACAACTAAAGGAAGGTTACATCAAAGGAGATAGGACGAAGCACATCTTACCAAAGTTCTTCTTCACGCATGATCTACAAAAGAATGGTGAAGTACAAGTGGTGCAAGTTCGTTCAAGTGACAATTCAGTCGACCTATTCACTAAAGCGCTACCGGCATCAACATTGAAGAAGCTCACGCATCAAATTTAGAATGCGGAGACTTAAGGACTTAAAGGGATGACCAAAACAGGGGGAGTAATGCATGCTGTACTCTTTTTCCTCACTATGGTTTTGTCCCAAATGGGTTTTCCTTATAAGGTTTTAATGAGGCAGCAACCCCCAAGCGCATTACAAAGATCCTTTGGCATCTACACGGTTATGTCATCCAAGGGGGAGTGTTATAAACCATATTCGGATGGACTCCATAACCGTGGGCCTAGTCCATGTTCTAGAAGATCCATGACTAAGTTCTAGAAGGCCCGTTCCAACGGACCATGAAGTAAAGACGGTTTAACCTTAGTCTTAATGGACTTTGTATTCCTAGCCCTAGTGGGATTTGTCTCCCCTATTATGTATATATATATAGGTGTAACATCTCTTCATAATCAATAAGAATCATGAGATTCATAACAAGCTTTCTTTTTTTTTCTCTTTTACCTTTTCTCCTTTTTCGTATTATTCTTTTGTCGTTTTGCTAAGATATTTTTTTTTGTAACGGTTTCCAAAGAGACGACTCTCAATCCCAAAAAAAAAAACATAATCACAAAAAAAAGGACAAAGAGACCTCAGAGAAGAAAGGCGATTTCTGAAAAAAGCTATGGCGGATCAACTTACTGACGAACAGATCTCTGAATTCAAGGAAGCTTTTAGCCTCTTCGACAAAGATGGAGATGGTGAGTCAATCTCTTCCACTAGGCCTTTTTCAATTTCTCTCATCGTACTAGTATTGTTTCCGTTGATGGATCTCCTTTTTTTCCATTTTTCGTCTTCGATCGATGCTTTAGAACGGTCACGGTGTGTCTCGTCTTATCCGAATCGCTAATCGCTTTAGATTTGATGTTATTGACCTGTTCGTACCTTCTCGTTTGCTGTGTTTTGATCTTTGACCGAGTACGTAGTTTCGATTTTCGATCTTCAGTCACTTTTTGTATATGATTGAATCTATTTAATCGTCTCCTCGTTGTCATGCTTCGTCGATTTGTTAGCTTGGATCTGAGTTTTTTTTTTTTTTTTTTTTTTTTTCGTTTCACACATTTTTGGTGTTTGCATCTTTGCTTCGAGGTTGCTTGATGAAGAATCGGTGATCGTTTGACACATTTTTGATGTTTGAATCTTTGCTTTTTGTTACGAATTTTCGATAAACTTTGATGTTTCTTCTTGATCTGTGTCTGGTTTGATGATAGGTTTCAAGGTCTTGATGTTGAGATTATTCTCTTGATTTCTGAGTTTGTTTGTTAGGCTAGTTGATCAAGGATTTGTGCTCTCTGAGCTAGGAGTTTGGTTCATACGAATTCACAATTTGTTTGCAAATAATTCTTAAATTGTCTCATGGTTGTATCATACGAATTGTTTTCTCATTTGCTCGAATTGTTTTCTCATTTGCTCTTTTAAGAGATAAACAAAACAGGTTCATGTGCTTTTGCATCTATTCATTGCTTTATGTGAAAGATCTTAGCTTACTTAATGACTCTTGTGTATCTATGATAGGTTCTAAATGTAATGCTCTGTGAATTGTGGTTTACACAGGTTGCATCACAACCAAAGAGCTGGGAACAGTTATGCGTTCACTAGGACAAAACCCAACAGAGGCTGAGCTCCAAGACATGATCAATGAGGTTGATGCAGATGGAAACGGCACAATCGACTTTCCCGAGTTCCTTAACCTGATGGCTAAGAAGATGAAAGACACTGATTCAGAGGAAGAGCTAAAAGAAGCATTCAGGGTTTTCGACAAAGACCAGAACGGTTTCATCTCCGCTGCTGAGCTACGTCATGTGATGACTAATCTCGGGGAGAAGCTAACTGATGAAGAAGTTGAAGAGATGATCCGCGAAGCTGATGTTGATGGAGATGGTCAGATTAACTATGAAGAGTTTGTCAAGATTATGATGGCTAAGTGATTTGATCAGAAAGGTTTTATGATGATTGTAATGTCTTTTTCTTTTTAATGCTTCTAGGAGTTTAACCAAGAACATTTGCATGATTGGTGAAGAAATTGGACTTTAAAAATTTCTTTTGTTATTGATTTACTTGTTTTGTGACTTTTGTGTGTAATGGAAAAACATTTTAAGTTGGTTATGAACCGATGGATCCACTTGCTTCTTTTCTGGTTAGGTTTTTTGGTCACAAGTTGGTTCTGATGGTATCTATCGCTTTAACGGCCACAAAGGTTTGTAATCGATAGCGATAAGTGAGAATGCAATTTGTGATAATATAATAGAATATAAAAAAATAGTTCAGAAAAGATTATTATAAAAATGTAAAAAGCAATTTTCTTTGTAATAATTTTATAAAAAAATGTTTGAAGAAAATTATAGAAGATATATTTTGAATGCCAAAAACTTTTTTAGAAAAATCTGTCTTTATGATCTCATCTTATAATTAGATTTTTTCCAACTTATATTCATATTCATCATCAAAAATGGAAATCTCCAATTTTTTCTCCATATTTAGAATTTTCTATTTTAATTTACACTAAAATTTGGAGATTTACATTTTTGAATTGAAAATGGAGTTCTCCAACTCCAAAACACCAGACCAACCAGGCAACCACCTAGAACCTATGGACCATCGAAACCGTTTTAACAGACGGTTTGCTTTACTCTTTAACCGATTCATTCAACCATGTTAATATGAACCAATTACATCAAAAGTTATACTATATCCAATCAAAATCTCAAGTTTCATACGACAAATAGGTCGTTGAAAATTTAATTATTGGTATAAAGTGTTTCTTTTGCAACACAGTATAATAAGTGCTTTTCATTTTATGCTGAACAAATAGAAAAACGACACACGTAAACACATACAAAGGTTTGTATTTATGCCATTGGCCAAGTTACATTGGCGTGTGGGCGATGAAAACGAAGAATCTCTTTACTTGAAGACAAGTTTTTGATTAAGAAAATTCAAACAGTATTTTCCAAATTTCCACACGTATTTGATACAACATTCAAAATATGATGTTAGTTTTTTTTTGTTTTTTTCATATCATATTAACACGGATAGAAATTGATGATTATGTAAAAGATGTTGGAAATAACATCAATTAATAAGAAACATTTATAAATAAAATAAACTATCAATAAAATAAAATGAAAAATGGAGTGTGTCGTACAGTCGTAGACTAATAACAAAAATTATTCCTTTTTGTATAAAAATTGAAATTTATACGTTAATTCTAAAATTTTAGAAAAGACGATATATGTGTTAAAAAGGTATTTTATCAACGTTTAAGATGTAGAAAGATACATCTAATTTATTTTATTTTTATCTAATACTAAGTATCCAATACATAAGCTTACGATATAAAAGTATTGCAAGAGCAAATAAATAATTTTAAAATGCAATGTTGTGGATTATATAGTTTTAGTTGGTTTATAGAGTAATACTAGTACAATATAAGTTTTTTTAAAACAAAGAATGAAAAGAAAAGTAAAATTTTATTAGTCTCCTAAATCTAGAGTATAAAGAATGAATCTTCAAGAGAATTCAAGTATTGTCATGACTCATGACCATGATTGACTCATATAGAGTAAGAAAAAACAAAATTTATTATTGACCAACTTGTCCTATATCTATGGAGTATATATAACAATTTATTAATATATACTAGTCACTATGACTGTGGACCAACTTGTCATATGTTTAATCAAAAAATCACTTCTTTAAAAAACAACATTTATTATTATTGGTTAAAGAGAACACTCATCTTGAAGCATAAAATAAGGAAAAAAGTAAATAAAAATTTTGTGAGTAAATTAATTACTATATTTTTAAAAAGATGCCTCCAGCTCACGCAATCTTAACGCGTTTTGTAAAAAACGCGTTATTACGTCACTCTCCTTCGCTTATATATACCATTCGTAACTAACTCTTCTTCTTCTCCACACAAACACTCTCGCCGTTTTTTTTTTCTCTCAACCTCTCTTAAAAATTCTCAGATTCTCAAATCTAACAACAATGTCGTCGAAGAACGGAGTGGTTCGTAGCTGTTTAGGTTCAATGGACGATATAAAAAAAGTCTTCCAACGATTCGACAAAAACGGCGACGGAAAAATCTCCGTCGACGAACTCAAAGAAGTGATTCGCGCGCTTTCACCAACAGCGTCGGAGGAAGAAAACAGTAACGATGATGAAACAATTCGATCTCGACGGTAACGGATTCATCGATCTAGACGAATTCGTCGCTTTATTCCAAATCGGAATCGGAAGCGGAGGAGGAGGAAACAATCGCAACGATGTTAGCGATTTGAAAGAAGCGTTTGAGCTTTACGATTTGGATGGTAACGGAAGGATCTCGGCGAAAGAGCTTCATTCAGTGATGAAGAATTTGGGAGAGAAATGTTCTGTTCAGGATTGTAAGAAGATGATTAGTAAAGTTGATACTGATGGTGATGGTTGTGTTAATTTTGATGAGTTTAAGAAGATGATGAGTAACAATGGAGCTTGAAAAAATTTCGCCGGAGATTTAGTTCGGACGGTGAGTGAAGATCGTTATTAGCAAAATTAATTTTCTAGGTTCTGTAAGCGACGGCGATTATTAGGTTTTAATGGCAAATCCTCTAGATGATTCAGAAGTTTCGAATTGTTTTTACTTTGTTTGTGGTGATTGATGATGATCATTGATTTTAACTATAAGGTTGTTCTATCTTTTGCTCTCTTAATTACTAAATCTCTATATTGATTAGTCTTTAATCCTTGTTTTCAAATCCGATACTAAAGATTAAATCAAAACTTAATTTGTAATCAAATTTGGATCATGGTTCCATACAATTTTACCATAACCATAATACTATTACTCTCTTCAAGGTTCAAGGTTACTCCTACTTTTGATCATTTGCGAGTAGCGGTTTCCCGATACGACTCGAGTTGTTGATGCGGCAATGCGCTAAATCGCAAGCGCAAAACGTCTTGAGCGATGCATATGGAGTGATTAAAACCTGCATTTTGAAGGTTGGGGATGATCTGTTTGGCAAAATTGTTCACTGCATACGGAAACCGAAACGCGATTCTTCGGCAACTTTATATCTTTCCGTTGCTTTCGACACAGATCCCTTTAACTTTACGACCTGCATAAACTAAACTAGTGATTGATTTTGATGAGAATCCATGTAAAAGCTGGTTTACTAATTTACTCTGTTTTAGACACAGAGTCTTACTGTGATTGTATTAGTTCTTATTTCACATCTGTCATTGGCTTCTTGAAAAGCCTCTCTGCTTCAAAAGAAGAGTTACTGTTTCTTGTTGACATCAGATTAAAAGCATTGATGTTTCGAAAGTAAAGTTTTTGTTTCAATTCAGCTAAACAAACAATGAATCTGATTTTATTTTACCATTAATAAGGAGCAAAATGGAACAAAACTGAATGATAAACATTTGAATGAAACATATTACGGGTATAGGAGAATAAACATGGCTTAAACATAAGCAAAACCATAGATATATTAATCCATTGGGATTGGTCAAATTACATTAACATCTTTCTAGAAACCGGTGGAGGTGGACCGCCGCCACGACATCTTTTTATTACTTCACATCCTGGTGTGTACGGATTCACCGGTTGTTCGGGTGGACAAGGACCCTGACGAGGATCACAAGGGATATCTCGTCCTATTCCTGGATAAAAATTTCTTTTCCAACGGTCATGTTCATGTTGCTTATGAACACACATGCTATGAAATATGTGTGTAACAATAATTAGCTAGGGTATTCTAAAGAGAGTTAATTATAATATCTACTTTACATAAGTGACATTGATTATGATTGATCCTTAATATGATTTGTGTTTTCTTTTTGTTGTATACGTGAAATATGTGTGTAACAATAAGGGATGTATTGGAATTAGAAGTTTAGGAGATTTGGAAAGATTTGAGTGAGTTTTTAGGATATTTGGGTTGATTTGGTTGATTTTAAATTGTTATTTAGAAATTACTAAAGCTTTATATTAATCTTTGTTTTCAAATCCGATATACTAAAGATTAAATCAAATAACTAAACTTGTAATTAATTTTGGATCATGGTACCACACAAATTTACCAAAACCATAACATTACTCTCTTCAAGGTTTTAAGGTTCCTTGCTAGTGGCAGTTTCTTGATACGACTCGAGTTGTTGATGCGGCAATGCGCTAAATCGCAAGCGAGACCGGAAACAAGTAAACAAAATGCCTCAGAAAGGTCTTGAGCGATGCATATTGAGTGATTAACTTCTTAATGTGATTGTCTTAGTTCTTATTTCTCATCTGTCATTGCTTCTTGAAAAGCCTCTCTGCTTCAAGAAAAGAGTTACTGTTTCCATTTGTCATCGGATTAAAGCCTCTGCAGTTGCGCTATCAGATACTGAAGTTGTAGAAGAAGAAGCATCACTTGAGCTTTTGCTAGTTGATTGAAAATTGGTACTCATTCTGATGCCTTGTCTCCCATTGATCATATCTGGAGCTTTCTCGTCGCAGCGAATTCAAGTTCAATCTAGTACCATCAGTAATTGGAGTGAAACAGTTATGGCAAACAAAGGATCAACCACAAGTATTGAAACTACGTATACACCACAATGTTTAAGACAAGAGTTAGGAGACACTTGTTCTTGTTTCACTGTACATTTCTAGTCTTAAGTTTTAAAACTCACACTTACCTTGCAATTCTACTTTCTTCAACTACTGAAAAGAGACGAAATTGAGAGTGCTTCTCTCTTCTTCTGCAAATCTATTGCAACCATCAAGAAATGTACGCCATACAGGCGCATCTGCAGGGAAAGGCATTCCACGAATCAGATGCTCAGCTTCCTTCAGGTAACCGTTTCTGGCCAAAAGATCAACAGCACAACGATAATGATCCATTTCCGGTTCAATACCATAATCCTTCATTTTATGAAACAAATCCATTCCTTCTTTTACCATACCACCATGTCTGCAGGCAGTTAGCATAGAGATGAATGAGACACGATCTGGCTTAAAACCCAGAGATAGCGATTCCTTAAACATTTTAAATGCCTCATGTCCATATCCATGGATGCCAAGAGACGAAATCAATGTCGTCCATGTAATGAGATTCTTCTCCCTCGTTTCTTCAAAGACTTTGGTTACACTCTTAATGCTTCCGCATTTCCCATACATGTTAATCAATACATTGCAACAAATGTGTCGGCGCTGCTGAAATCTGTTTTGAGGATTACACCGTGAATAGAACTCCCAAGGGTGAGGTCACAGAGATTAGAGCACAAACTTAAGATACTAACGTATGTGTAATTATCAGGGCGGACATTTGATTGTAGCATGTGCTTGAAAAGTTCGATAACCTCGCCGTGGTTATCAGAACGAGAGCAAGCTGCTATTGCAATGTTCCAAGATGCTGTGTCGGGTTGTTCTAGTGTCGAAATCAGCTTCACAGATTCATGGTACTGACCTGTTTTGCTATACATTCCAGCGACAATGTTCAATGAGACGACAGAAGATGGCCCGCTAGAACAATCCAGCAGAAGAAGAGCATCACTCATCAGTTGATTTTGGCGTAGGATCTCATTAGAGAGCTTAACACATAGTCATTATCTTCATAGCCCATTCTCACAATTACAGAATGCAGCTGTTGTAACTCTATGACACAACAAGATTTAAGAGCTGTCGAAAGAGTATATTCAGTTGGCCTGAAACCCATTTGAAGCATTTGAAGAAACAAAGAAAAACAATTGGGACCATCTTTATAGGCATAACCCCAAAGCAGTGCATTCCAGCAAACAATGTTCTTATCACGTATAGAATCGAAGCATAGGCGGGCATCTTCCAGACTACCGCATTTAGCATATAAGTCAATCAATGCATTCCCCAGAAATCTGTCAGTTTCGCCGCCAATCTTGATTAGCGTGCCATGAATCTGGCTTCCGAAACTCAATATCTGCATATGAGATGAGGCACTAAGAACACTGACATATGTACCTTGGTTCGGGAAAAACCCATGCTCTGGCATGCTTACGAAGAGTTTGAGTGCTTTTAACGGGTTCTCACTTTTCGCTGTTGCACCAATTATTGCGTTCCATGACACTGTATCCCTCGAACATGCCTCTTAAACATTCTCTCTGCCATATGTGTGTTACACATTTTCCATACGCGCTGATAAGAGAGTTCACAATGGAAACTACACAATGTAACCCATTTTTCAACGCTGAGCAATGCAATTGTTTACTAATTTCCAAGTCATCTTCACAAGATACAGCCGACAAAGCACCCAAGAAAGAACTTTCAGATAAACAAGCCCTCTTCCCAACAAGCTCACGAAATAGAAACACGCATTCTTTGAGATAACCCCGACGCCCCAACAAAGACATCATGTGGTTCCATGTCTCCACGCTCTTCAACGGCATATCTTCAAAAACCTGTTCCGCCATGTCCAGCAACTCAAGCCTCCCATACAAACACAACAAACCAGTACCAACAAATGCATCAGCCATAAACAAGCCATGCTTCAAGCTCAAACCATGCAACTGAGTTCCCATCACAAGATCCAACGATGCACAGGACAATAAACCACACACTGTTGACTGATTCGGCAAATATCCAAAATACCTCATCTCAGAGAATACACCCAAGGCTCTTCTCCGCATCCCCGGATTTGCTGTACCCACTAATGATCGTGTTAAAGGACACTGTATTTCTCTCAGGCATTTGATCGAACACTTTGGCTGCAACCGAAACTTCGCCAAGCTTCCCATAAAGACTGATGATGTTGTTGCAGACATAAACGGGCTGCTGAAGGGCAAAGCGTAACGTGATGGAGAGAGCGTGAAGAGCTTTGGTCCTTGCAAAGGAAGGAGCTTTTTGCAGACATTGAGTAAACTAATTAGACGATCGTTGTGATCTCCACACTCAGGCTCATGCAGGAGGGATACTCAAAACAGAAAACTGTCAATGGTAACAATGTGTTGGAATTGAGTCCTTGATTTAAACCTGCAAAAGAGAAAAAGCTTCAGTGAGAAGAACTGATGAAGATGAAGAAGAACAAAGAAGGAACGGAGAAGAAGAGGTCTTCGACAAAGAAAGTCAACAAACGGTGTGAAAGTCAAAGAAGTAGTTGTTGGGCTTGCTAAAGTGGGCTACGTTTGAATTAGGCCCAATCAAATAATTTTTTTTTCAATTAAATATTTTTTCTATTTTGGAAAATTTGAATAAATAATTTGTCCATTATTTTTAGAGCAATGTTGAAAATAAAAAATAAGGTTATTTATTTAAAATTGAGAAAATCAGATAAACTAATGGGCCGACCCTACAATTTGTAGGAATTAGGCTAATGGGCCGGCCAGTTGTGGTCTAAATGTTGACAAAAAAAAAAAAAAAGATAAAACTAATTTTGACCAGTGAAGAATCTGTTAAGAATCTTCTATGAATGTGGATAAGTCTTAAGTCCTTGGCTTCTTAAGAATCTTCTATGCAGCAGCAACCAATTTCTTGCAGGTCTTTTTTTTTTTGGATTTTTCTTGTCCTTGATTTGCGGCACTTCCACTATTATACCTGCACCTTAGAATAACTCCAATGGAAACTACCACCACTTGTGTTTTGGGCTTTATATAATATGCCCATGGAGTTTCCTCAGTTGCAATGAGAGGTTGACACAATGTGGACAAGTATAAACCGTATTATGATAAAACACAGACGTGACTGCATCTATTGCAGATTTATTCCAAAAAGTATAGTCTCTAGCATTTTTTATCCGCTCAGAAGATGCTGGCTTGTGCAGATTTAATCGTTTCTTTATCCAACTAACAAGCTTATTACTTCTAGCTCCAACACTTGGATCCACAACCGTCTCTAGCATTTTGATGACTCCCATTAGAAGATGTTGGCCTGTATGTATTTATCACAATAGTAGGCTCTTATCACTGTCTCCAGCATTTTGATTACCATTATTAGAAGATGCAGCTGGTTTACGCGGGTTTGGTGGTTCTTGATCCCACTAGAAGGCGGTTATGTGGTGGGGTTGGTTGTTTCTTATCTCGGTCTTGCTTCTTTCGACTTCCTCATTGATAATAAGAAGTTCTCTTAACCTTATCAGATAAAAAACACCAGCTTCTAAACCAGCTTAAAGGCGTCTTTCGCGCCATTAAGCTTGTCTTGTCCGGATGAAACCAAAGAGCTAACTTCTTGTACTGTTTCTTCACTACTTCCTCATCAACTAAAGGATCTACCCTGAGAATACCATACCAATCAGCTTCTTCTCGATCATAAGAAGTTCTCTTAACCTTATCAGAATATGAACACCAAGCTTCTAAAACCAGCTAAAGGCGTCTTGACTCAATGATACATTCTATGTGGTAATTGGTATTAGAGGAGCCACAAGAAGCCCAAGATATTGTTTCAAAGCTCATGTAATGACCCATGTAATTAACTAGGGTTTTTAGTAAGATAGGATTGATATAAATAGTCCTGTAAATGAGAACTTTGATGGTAATTGTGAGAGTTGTTGTAGAGACAACTCTTCTTCTTCACATTTATTGAATATCAATCTTGAATCATAGTGAATTTGGTGACCACTATATATATTAAGCTATCGTCTTCCTTTACTTTCTTGCACTTTATGGAGCTATCTTATTTTCAAATCTCGTTTATTAAGCTCTACAAGCTACAATAAGATTGCTTTGGATTTGCTCATAATTGGTTGGTTAGTTGGCTTTTAATAGTCACTAAATCAACTGATTTACTGTTTTCATTCAATTGTTTTCTACTATGTGGTTCAGTTATGGTTCTGTATGAAATTGAACAACTAGATATGGACCAGATATTGATAAATAGTTCTATCAACCAAATACTGTTTATCAAACACAGTATTTGCAAACCATGTCATTCACAAACTCACCAGCATCGATTTCCCTTTGTGCTTCGACCGCCGCATCTTTTTTTTTTTTATGTGTTTTTGGAACTGTTGAACAAATTTGTTGTCTCCGAGAAATACCGAAACGGATATGCGATAGTTTCCTAAGTGATACTTAATAAAAGAGTATTAATATATAATAATTTGAAATAAATAAATCTAAATATTAATTATCAAAATTAAAATAAATATAATAAGAGAAGTAAAGACACATTCCTCTTGTTATCGTCATAAAGAAACTCTGAAACGTATAAAAGCAGACTAATGCAACTTCTTATCTCTATCTGTCCTTGGCTTCTTAAGAACCCTCTGCAGCCGCAAAGATTCCTTGTACCCTCAAGCCTTCTTTTCGGTTTTTTGATTTGCGGCACGTCCACTATTAGACCTGGCCTTTACTGACCAGAACAATTCCAGTAAAAGTAACAGATGGCGAAGAATTTATCCGACAAGAAGAAGCGTTTTTTGGTGCTTTTCTTTGGTCTTTATTTTGTCTTCATTGACGTTGTCTAGGAATAGATGATGAAATGTTGGCTCGCCTATCAAAACTTGTCCCTGAAGTTATCTCAGTGCAATGAAAGCCTGAACACAATTGGACAAATTTTTGCCTTATTAAGATTAGAACCCCTCAGATATTCACATTGTGTCCTGCATCATTAGAAAGGTTTATTCTTGGTAAATGATGAAACTCAAGTATCCGGTGGAACAGGTTTGTTACTTCCCTTGACGAAAACTCTGTTTCAGACCGCTTCACAAAGCTTTATTCTTCCCATTCTATCAAACAATCGAAAAGTTCGGGTACCCGATCGGGTTCGGGTATACCCGATCGGGTTCGGGTCCCCGAACCAATAGAAAACTAACCCGTTCGGGTTTCTTTAAATCACAATAAAAAATAAAAAAAATTTACCCTACGCGACACGGGAGAACTCGACGCCGGAGTTCTTCTTCTTCTTCTCGATTTCTTCTTCTTCTTCTCACTCTCCTCTTGTCAAGTTTTTCCCAAATCTGAACCTCCAAATTTTAGGTAAACTCTATTGATCATTCTTCTCTTAATTTCTATGGGATAATATTGCATATTGATTTCAATGTAATTCAATAGTTCTATGTTGAATCTATGTCCAAGTTAATGGACCCAAGAAGATTAGTTATTAGAAAAAGAGGAAGTGAGAGATCAAACGTAACATATGAGTGCTTTTTACTGGTGTCTATTGTTAAACTATCATCTTTGTTGTTAAACGTAACAAGTAAACAGAACAGTTTTGAGACCGAGAACTCTATTGTGTGATTTGAGTGCTTTACCGATGTTTATTGTTAAAATTTGTTGTTAAACTATCATCTTTGTTGTTGTTATATGTTGTTCTCCAATTATTTATGATAATTACTTTAGCATTCAAGCAATCAGTATATTGTACCATAAGAACCCGGCTATTTGATGATTACTTATCTTTTTTTTTTTTTTTTTTGTACGTATGCAACCGCTATCCACCGTCTTTTTAGGGATGCCGGTGGCCCCCGGTGCCGCCGCTCTAACTCGCGCCGAATGTCTCTTCTGCCCCCCACCTAACGCCTGGCATTGCCGGTTGGATTTGGCGGAGCTCCTAATGAATCTGCTCATAGCCAGCTCATGGGATTGAAGAGGACGGGAAGACAACGCATGTTGATCATGGTGCAGAGACACGAAAAAGAGGTTGCTTTGCGAGCTGGCATCAACATCACATGTATCTTCTTTGAAGACATGAAGTCTTTTATTAAAGACACTTGTTCCATATTTTTGGAGACAATATGATAAGGGATTTGTGAAGTTAGAGGATGGCGTCTCAATAATCAAGATTTCATATCACCATTTAGAGGTACGAATTCTTGTGAACTTCTTCATCATATGAGTACGCAACACTTCCTTCACATTTCCACTGGACATCTATCTCGAAAAAACACAATTCGTCGACTTCGATCCTCCACTGATTTGTCTCGCGAAGGTGTCAATCGCTTCACACCTTAATAGAGCCCGTTATGTCAGAAACCCGGGTAAAAATGAAAAAGATGCTATATTGGTGTTTGTTTCTGAAGATAGATGGAATGCAATTGAGGCATGGAGTAGAAATCCTAGGTAAGTCATCGTTCATTTATCTCTAAATTAGCCGAATTTAGCTACTGATTTAGAATTTATATTTATAATATCATATTATATATTGTTAGTTTTTATTTGTATATGAAATTGATGTTACTAACACCTAAGGTTTTAATTTTCCAGAGCATGAATTTGGTCCAGTAGTTATTGATCATGCATTACTGACTCGAATAATTGGACAAAAGCATGGCTTAGGAACCAGGTGCGTTTAAATAAACACAATTTTTAACTGTCGGAGCATGGTGTGGTAAATCAATTTTTACTGATTTTTTTTTTTTTTTTTTTTCAGGATATGGATGCTACAATGTATTTATTCGGAGAATACATCTCTAGGTCGGTGTTGAAATCAGAGCGTGTTGGTTTCAGGACTGTATGTTCAGCGTGCAAATCAGAGAAGCGTACAAGAAGTTTTTAGCAGATAAAAAAATCACACGTGGATAGCATGATATAGCTTACGCGAACGGTGTGTTTGAATGTGTTGAATGTGATGAAATGCCTGCTCACGGAAAGACAAGGAAAAAAATGGGCTTTGGATTTTGACAAGATTTATACTCCCGTGTTGGTCAACAATAATCACTGGATAGCGCTGTGCATTAACTTCGTTTAAGAACAATTGAAGTGTTTGATTGTTATGGTAACAACTACGAAAGACAGGTGGAGCCATTCGCAATAACCATCCCTTGGATTGTGAAGGAAATTCAGCCAAAATCCTATGGTAAAAATCTACGTTTATCTCCATATTCCATTATCCATGTGACGGTTGCCGCAAGGACTCAAAAATCACATTCTGACTGCGGCGTGTATGCGCTCAAGTACATTGAGTCTCATTGCTGAAACTAGGAACCGATTTGATAAATGATGATAACATTATGGAAGCGCGCATGAGAATTGCGGTTGATCTATGGGAAGCAGCATCGGTCCTGTGTTCATTGAGTGAATGGCGAAGTTTGAACCTCCAGCATTGCCTTCACATTATGTAGACATTGTTTGAGACATTGGTGTTTTTTGGTTTTATTTAACACTTATTACTTTAGTAGGTTTTTGGATTATTTAGAGTATCACATAGAAAATTTTTAGCTACTTTTTGGATTATGAATTTTAGGATTTGATGAATTTTTTTTAGGAGAAACCAAATTTTTTAACGGGAGAAACCACCATGTTTTGGACATTTATAACTTTTTATAACGTAAACTCAAACGTACGTAACAGTGAAGTAAATCACGAGACCATGTTCCTCTCTCTCCCACAATAAATTATGAAAATCAAATCACTTGTAGAAACTACACAGTAATCTCAATTCTCATTAATTAACCAAAAATTCTGAAATTGAAAACCAAATTTGTTACGAGTCATGAAAAACCAACTAGTTTCAAACAGCAAATCCTGATAGGAAAACAGTTATGGAAAACAAAGGATCAACCACAAATATTGAAACTACGTATACACCACAATGTTTAAGAGAAGTTAGGAGAACTTGTTTTTGTTTCAATGTACATTTCTAGTCTTTAAGTTTAAAAAGAAATTAATAATATATCATAATAAAGGTATAAAAGCAGGACTATGCAACTTCTAAATGTGATGAGTCTTACTACTTTATCTCACATATGTCCTCGGCTTCTATGCAGCAGCAAACAATTTCTCGTGACTCCTCGAGTCCTTTTCTTCGATTTTTCTTGTCCTTGATTTGCAGCACTTCCACTATTATACCTGCACCTTAGAATAACTCCAATGGAAACTAAAGATGCTGAAAATCTATTTGAATAAGTACCACTACTTTCGGCTTTTTCCCCTGGAGTTTTCTTAGTTGCAATGAGAGGTTGACCACAATGTAGACAAAGTATGACCGTATTAAAATAAAACATGTCGTCATTGCATCTATTGCAGATTTTCCAAAAGTAACGTCTCTAGCATTTTTATTCCCTTCAGAAGATGCTGGCTTGTGCGGATTTAATCGTTTCTTTATCCAACTAACAAGCTTATTACTTCTAGCTCAACAACACTTGGATCCACACCGTCTCTAGCATTTTGACGACTCCCATTAGAAGATGTTGGCTTGTGTATATTTAGTCGTTTCTTTATCCAACTAGCAAGCTTATTATTACTTGTTGCCCCAACACTTGGATCCACACTGTCTCTAGCATTTGATTACCATATTACAAGCAGGTTTACACGGGTTTGGTGGTTTATGTATCCCACTAGAAGCCGGTTTATGTGAGTTTGGTTTCTTTATCTCGGTCTTTGCTTCTTTTGACTTCCTCCTTTGATCATAAGAAGTTCTCTTAACCTTATCAGATAACATACACCAAGCTTCTAAAACCAGCTTAAAGGCACCTTCCGCGCCATTAAGCTTATTCTTGTCCGGATGAAGCAAAAGAGCTAACTTCTTGTACTGTTTCTTCACTACTTCATCATCAGCTCAAAGGATCTACCCCGAGATACCATACCAATCAGCTTCTTCTCCTCCTTTTGATGCAGATTTGCAAACATCGATCATCATCAACACTTGCTTCATACCATCAAGTTTTGGATACAACTTCTGAGCCTTGTTATGAATTTCTTTGCCCCATCGTAATCTTTATCCGAAAGTTTCTTCCAGCAATGTCCATTGCCCTTCTAGCTTCATCCTTTTATATTTCATATCGTTAAGAGAGTTTTCTCTCTCTACAAAAACAATCGGAGAAAAAATAACAGAGGCATAATCGCTCTGCCTATGGACAAGAACTACATGTTCCTGTAATGCAATGGTATTGTAGGTTTTATCATGGGGAATTTTGAAACCCGTTTGGTTACGGTTATGCCTATTAACATCGTTCAAATACAAAGAAGAACTAGGGTCAATGACATGAGAAAATCAAAATGAAGAAAAAGTAGTGCACTTGAAGAAAAAATGTATCTAAAAGAAGAAAGAAAAGAGAAGAAGAAGAAGAGAAGAAGAGAAAAGAGAAGAGAAGAAGAAGAAGAAGAAAAGAAGAAGAAAGAAGAGAAGAGAAAGAAGAAGAAGAAAAGAAGAAGAAGAAAGAAAAGAGAGAAGAAGAAAGAGAAGAAGAAGAGAAGAGAAGAAAGAAGAAGAAGAAAGAAGAAGAAAGACGAAGAAGAAGAAGA
>CM022177.2:2800772-2828939 GCA_011420285.2 Erysimum cheiranthoides
TGGAAGCTATAGTGGAGCTGCTCGATCCAAGGCTAAAATGCCAAGAAAAAACACGGTTCAGATGGAGCGGATGATCCGTGCTGCAGCAGCGTGTGATCAATGAGGAATCCCGAAGATCCGGTATGGAAGAGATAGTCTCAATCTTGAAAGGTGAAGAAGGACTAGAGCCCAAAAAAAAAAATTAAGCAGGAAAAGCACAAATATTTCTGGTATGATTGACACTTATACACAGTTGCAACAAACCAAATCCGAGATGAAATGTCATCTTGATCTCGCAATGCTTGGAGTAACCGAGCTTGAAGATGATGATCATTTGTACGGCCGATGAAAGAAAGATCTTT
Organism: Erysimum cheiranthoides; assembly: GCA_011420285.2. Lineage (NCBI taxonomy): Eukaryota > Viridiplantae > Streptophyta > Magnoliopsida > Brassicales > Brassicaceae > Erysimum > Erysimum cheiranthoides. Next base: position 2,801,114 of record CM022177.2, read on the forward strand.
AAAGTGTCTAAATAGGTATTTATGGAAAAGTTTGAAACAGAGTTTAGTTTGTGAATCAGTGGTTTGTTGTGTGTACATTGTTTTCGGTTTTTTTTTTTTCCACTATGGAGAAAACCAGTTTAGTTTTTTTTTTTTTCCCGGTTTGGTTATGGAGAAAAAGCCGATTTCTCCGGTTTGGTATTCCGTTTTTAAGATTTTTGGGCTTTTTTGGAAAATCCGTTAAAAAAGAAGGTTGGAATTGTTATTTATTTGATAACTAAAGGAAAGTGTGTTGTTATAGCTGAGGTTGACTTTATTATGTTTCTTTTAAATAATTTAATTTTTTTATTAATTGAAGTTATTGTAATTAGAGATCCAATTAATAGGCAACAAACATTAACATTTTAATTTTACAATTTACAATGCTTATTAAAATTATTTTTGAAAAAAAAAAAGATAAACATAATTTACATATATATCTTCATCTCTCTCTGTAACACAAAGCACATCTTTACAAACTCTTCCATGTGTAGAATTCTCTAGCAAAATACTTATTACACTCATATTAGAAATTTTTTTTTTTGTTGCAAAGCATTTCAAGTAACATTAACAATGCAATTGATATTTACCGCCTTTTTCTTTAGACTTTAACGTTTCTCATATGTAAGTAGACAAATCTCCTCCTTCTCCAACATATTGTGCATCTTTGGACTTAATTAATAAGCCTCTTCTATCTTTGAAATGGTATCTACGTAAAATTCATCAAAGAAAGTGTGATATTTCCAATAAAGTTCTTCCCCTCTCATCAAATTCCACAAACAAATATAAATCAAGAAACCCAATTCGATTTTCGCCGTAAAACTCACCCAACTTCTTCATTGACTTTCCATAGATTCTCCAAAAAAAAAAAAAAAAAAAAAAAAAAAACAAAAAAAAATCATCTGAATGACCTAGGGAAAAAAATTAACTTCGGCATCTTAAGGGTTTTTTTACAAATGCTGCTTTTGCTGCTTTGCGCGTTTGTTCGAAGAACATCAATCTCTCGATTTCACTCTACGTATCCATGAATTCTTAAATTCTTTTAGAAATATTTTGATTCTTCTTTAACATGAAATTTGATGAAAGACGAGCTCATTAGTTAAATCATAGGCTTCACGCGTTGTTATGTCCTTCTTGCTTATGAAATCCCACTAAACATTTACACAAAAATTAAGAAAACTTATTTTCTTACACAACAAAAACATTTTTATTGGTAAAAGCAAGCAACACAGATACATAACATTTACGTCCAAACTTAAGACGTAAAAAAAAAAAGAGAGAGAAAAATAGAAACAACATATAACCCACAATAGCATAAAATGAAAACACAAACCATAATATGCTGCTTTGAAATTCTAAGCATACATCACACAACAGTTACGAATGAAAGAACTGAACCGAACATTGCCATAGTTGGTATCAAGCTCTTCCCAAATTAGCTCTTCCATATTTGGAGACGGACGTCGGCATGTAAAAACCCTCATTGTCGTACACAAGAATGACGAGATGAATTTGCAATCAACAAAAGACTATCTCCAATTGACTTAAACGCCACGCCCCAACCATATGCGACATTTACTACCACAGGTGCAACACCAAGTTTCTTCCAAGTGTTTGTGTTATATCATAAACACCAATCTCGTTTGAAGATACTTCAAGCGAGTAAAGGTTGTTGTTGGCCACTGCAATAAGGGGCGGCGATTGAATAGGCATAACGTTATGTTTCCAAGCATGTCAGGAATCAGCGTCCAAGAATTTGTGACCTCATCGTAGGATTCTCCACAGGTAAGAAATTCATCATTTTCATTCCTACCTCCAATTACGTAAAATTTGCCATGCAAGAAACATCCTGAGCTAAATTTTCTTCTCTTATGCATTCTCTGAACTGTTGACCAGGTTTTGGTCTGAGCATTATATTTCTCTACACTTCTCAAAACCTCGGGATAATGATTTCCATCTACTTTTATACCGCCAGCAAAAAAAGCATCACTCCCATGGCTTGCGGACCCGTACATGCAACGCGGTGTGATCATAGTAGGGCCTTTCACCCATTGATGCATCTCTGATTCATATCGCCACACCACCATGCCTTCCACCTCTCTTCCAACGACGATCAAATGTGTACCCGCACAAATTGTTTCTTTATCACTATAGGGGAAGCAATCGTCGGAAGGAATCTCTGGAAGTTTTTCAAAATTCTCAAATCTTTTATCAAATTTTGTCCAACAAGTATCACCGCTCGCTAACAGAAACACGAATGGTTCCACAAGACCGCATTCTCGCCTCATCTTATAAACATCATAGTTGTTTAGTAATCGTAAAAACTGTCCATTGAGATGCTCCATTTTCTTGTATGTCGAATGTGAAACACCTGGGAAAATTTCGACGTTAACAACTTCTCCTCTTTTTGGTTTGGTAAGCTTCCTTTCTCCTCTTTTTGGTGTGGTAAGCTTTTTTGTCTGAGATTGGCTCAATCTTGCTTTGATTCTAGAAACCAGATCTTTTCCATACAATAACATTGACATCATTCTCTGTAAATTACAGAACATGAAAAAAATAGTTTGAATCAATGAGCATTCAATTTATTAATAAGAATATATTATAATATTTTTAAATGCAAAAAATCATACTTTATACAATTTTAATTAGTCTTGTTGTAAACAAGCAACACAATTCAACAATAAAAATATGCAATACCTCGATCAATTTAAATAATTTGAATTTTTTGTATTAATAGGTACATCTGAAAAAAAAACTTATAAAACTTGTGATAATTTATAATGGGCAGTTTATTTGATATGTTTTAAAAACTTTTGATTGATATTATGGTAAAAGATAGACGATATAGAAACCTTTAAACAAAAAAAAAATGAAGAGAGGCATAGAAAAAAAAATATATGTAGCAGTTTAAAAAATATTTAATTTTATGTTAATAACAAATTTTGATTTGTGAAAACAAAATTTGACGATTAAATAATTAGTTATTAATTTCGTTAGAACGATATGAAATGTGTGTACCTTGAAATGTGAAAGGTATGACGCGTGTCAAACTTAGAACTTGATAGAGAATATCTTGTTAGATTCACTTTAGAAAGCGGCGCCGCCAATAGACTAGAAAACGACAAAAACTAGGGTATATAATAGATCGTGTTTTTAATTGTTTACCATAGTAATGAAGATTTTTATTTAACCATCTACCATAAAATAGTAGTGATAAATATGTTGGAGTTTGACTGATTTACTTTCAACAATAAAATATGGTAATACATTTTTTGTGATTTTGACTAATTTTATTTTAGTAATTTTGTAAAGATAAAATATATATATATATATATACAAGATAATATATATATATATATATATTGATAAAAATGTTTTGACTATGTAATCAATATCTTATATATTATTTGTGAAGTAAAACTTATAACATTTAATGATGTGCCATCATCATATTCAACTTTAACATGTGGTTATTTTTTGTATATGCACAGAGCCGTCGCGTGATAGACGCGAGCGACGCGGCGGCTGCGGCCCTCGTCCATGGCAACAGAAAATTCAGCCCACCGTCGGGATTTCTTCAACTCGGATCTGATTTTTTTTTTTCATTTTTTACTTCGATTTGAGTTGATAATCCATAATTTGGTATAAAACAGCAAGAAAAACATTAAAAACGATTAAATCGGGAAAGAAAAATGATAAATGGCGGAATTAGGGTTATTTTTGATTTTGAAGTCGCACAGGAAAGGTTGAAAACGAGGGCATTTAGTAATTATGTTATCATATAATAGAAAAAAAAAACAATTAAGGCCCAAATCTGTCCGGCCCTATTTGTTTGTAGGCTTGTGGCCCAAAATTATGTAGCTACGGTTCTGTATATGCAAATTTAAAAATATTAAAATTGTTTCATTTTACTTAATGTAATGGAAAAATGTTGAAAGAAAATACCAATTTTCAATTTTATGTCAAGAAGCAAACATACTCAACTATATCATAAAATAATTACACCAAACTTTTAATCATTGCCAAAATCACACTCCCATTAAGTTAGTGACATAAACCGTATGTATATGTCTTTATTCTATTTCTTGTTTGCTCTTGATCTCTAAAGTGACTCTCGTCTCTCTCCCTTTCCAATTTCTTCCACTCATTCTCTCTATTGAATCATAAGTTTATATCTTCCACATGGTTTAGGCTGGTTGTAGGTTATTTTGATGAAAGAGGAAGAAAAAAACAACGTTTTCAATTTTTATTATGTGGCAACCAAATTGATCAAAATGATGTGAAGATATGTTGTTTCATTTGTGACAAAAACAAAGTTGTGTTTATATTGTTTAATTAATAAGAGATTAAGAAGCAATGATGGAATTGGTACACATGAAAGTGTTTTTGAAGATGTTCTTTTGACTTCCATAAAGAGACTGGCTATTGTTGATTTTACATGAAGAAGCATCAGTCATGATATGCGAGAACATTCCATTATTTTCGTTTGGATAGAATGATAAAATTTGTATATTTTTGAATCATCATGGTAAAAAATAAAATAAAAACGATATATTGTATACGATAATATTTGTCGTTTTCTTGTAAAATATAAAAAGAAACTAAATAAAACTGTTTATAGATAACTTTAAAATTACCCGTGGTTATGTAGTAGTTGTTATTACTTTGGTGTTTCCTAAAACTATTAGGACTGTGATATTTTTTTGATTATATATGAAAAGACCGAACAAACTAAACCTTCTAAGTTCTAACATTATTCTAGCAAAATCGATCGACCATTAGTAAAACGTACAAAGATGATATCTATGAATCGTCTATCGATTCTCTTTTTTGTTTTCGCCCTTGGCCTTACCATGATGAGTAACACAGCCTTATCAATGTCATACACACATTCCGTGTGGATCAGAAACTTACTTCATGACAAAAACGATCTCATAGTCCATTGCAAATCTGCGCACCGAGATATGGGATACCATAGGGTTCATCCAACAGGATCCTATAATTTGCTTAACAAATTTGATGATGAGAACGAGTTCTTTTGGTGTCATCTATGGCAAGGACCTAATTTCAAGCATCACCAAGTGTTTAAAGTTGACGATGGAAACGTATGGGAAGCTAGAGAAGACGGAATCTACTTTACACAATTACGTAATGTCCAACATCTTGATCAGCCTGTGTTCGTGTATGGTTGGGATGTTCCTTTGACCTTGTCAAGAGCTTCCTCGTTAGGATCTAGGTTTATCTCTTTAAGCTTATTAGTCTCTTCCTTGTTTTTTGTTTTATTTTATCTTGTTTTGGTTTAGAAAAATTGTTTTCTTTTATGAATATTATTGTTTTCTTTTATGAATATTGGGATTTGATTTTAAGTTGTGTTCTCTCCCAAGTGAACTTAAAGAGTTTATTTTATTGGTTTAATTAATTGTGTTAGTTTCGACATTCAAGTATAGAATGTTGTTGGTTTGCATAAACTTAGAATAAGCAATGTATAATATGTATTGATGGTGATTAGAATTCGTATATCCATATAAAGTTTTGAGATGGTCTAAAAATTTATTCGGCTAATAAAATTTATATTCACCTCATCAAGATAAACGCATAAATTTAACAAACAAAATATGTATAAAAAAAAAAAAAAGTAAAAATCTAAACAAATTAAAATTATATAACTTTGATATAATACTTTTACATATCAAATCGACTATTGGTGGCCGTAGCCAATCTAATATAGTACATATACTAAATTTCCTAATATGAGATATTGACAAATCCACAATATATCTATTATCAAATCTCGACATCGGTTTGTAAATCTCCATCGATCTTGATTCGGTTTGATCAATCTCATCGATCTCTCCTAATACTTTATCTTTTCATTTTTTTCCGAAGCTAGCTGATTTACTTCATTTTCTCACGGATTTCCATTTATCTCTTTTGAACCGGCGAACACGTCATGGGCCAAGCTCGATCATATCATAAGTCGGGCCTCGTGGGCTTTTTATGAGTTTGATGACCGCTTAAATGAGATTATAATTTTGGTTCAAGCCGGATCAAGATAATGGTGCACATTCCCTCTCCTACACTCCACTTAAATCAAACCTAAGGATCCGAGAGCTTTGAGTTGTGAAACTCCATTGACATAGAAACCTGATAGGACGTGAAAAGCATGAGACCTAGAAACTCAATGTAGCTTAAATCTTCAAAGGGCCATGGACCTAATCGTAAAGGACCTCTATTTTAGTGATCCATCTAGCTAAAAAAAATGTGAGACCCAAATAATTAAAATCCCTAATTAAAAATCATTACTTTCAAAACTATTTTAGCTTTGTTATAAACCATATTGGGATGGACTTCATAACTGTGGGCCTAATCCATGTTCTAGAAGATCCATGACTAAGTTCTAGAAAGCCCGTTCCAACGGACCATGAAGTAAAGACAGTTTAACCTTAGTCTTAATGGGCTTTGTATTCCTAGCCCTAGTGGGATTTGTCTCCCCTATTATGTATATATATAGGTGTAACATCTCTTCATAATCAATAAGAATCACGAGATTCATAACACGTTATCAGCACGACTTGCTCTTAACGAAAACCTAAAACCCTAATCCTAAAAAATCGCAAAAACACTGTTCACGGCGATACTGTTCATGGCGACACTGTTCACGCGACACTGTTCATCGCGGTACTGTTCATCGGTGACACTGTTCATCGGTACTGTTCATCCGAGTGTGAGTTACCGAGGTCTTTAGCTCCCGGTCCAATCCGTACAACCCCAAACGGTGAAAGGTAAAATCAAAACCCTAAAAGCTAAAGAACCGATAATGAAACTTGACCTAAACGGTGGAAACTTAAAATCGAACCATGGTTGATAAGCGATTGATGTTTGCTTGTATGGATCGATTGTTTGACTCGTTTAGGTTGATAGAAAGTTGATTAGTGCTTAAATTAAACTCGCCAAACTCGAAGAAACTCAATTGAGAATCGATAACCTAAAAGACTAAAAACCTAAATCTAAGATCGGATCTAATCCGATTCCCCCTAGTAAAAATCGATTGCTTGAGGTTGTCTAGGTTGATAGATTTGATTGTTTTCTATGATTGCTTCTCGCCTAAGTTGCTAGAAACCGTAAGGGGAAAATCGCTTGAACCATAGAAAGCTTAGAAAAGGAAAAATCCCATGGTGAATGGGAATATCCTAGAAACCCTAATTCCTATTGTAAATAGGAAATCCTAAAAATCCCTAAATCCTAATTAAATTAGGAAATCTAAATCCTACTCAAGATAGGAAAAGTTTAAGGAATAAGAAAATTCCTAAATCATAAATAAAAGGGAAATTATAAATCCTATGTGAAATAGGAAATCTTGAAAATTCCCAAATCCCAAAAGAGGAAAACCTAAAAGGGGAAACCTAAAAGAGGAAAACCCAAAAGAGGAAAACCTAAAAAGGGAAAACCTAAGAGAGGAAAACCCAAAAGGGGAAAAACCTAAATTCCTAAATAAGGAAATTTAATCCCAAAGGGAAAGGGAAAAGTTAATCCTAAAAGGAAAGGAAAAGTTAATCCCAAAGGGAAAGGGAAAGTTAATCCTAAAGGAAAAGGAAAAGTTAATCCCAAAGGGAAAAGGAAAAGTTAATCCTAAAGGAAAAATGGAAATCTAATCCTAAGAGGAAATCTAATCCTAAAGAGAAAAGTCAAATCTTTAAAGAAAAGGAAAATCGATTCATGGTTCGATCTCAAATACCGCATGACACTAACGATTTATCCATGGCATGATTTTGACTCAAAACTTTTCCTTATAGATGTCGAATTACAACTTGTATTTTACTGCCCTAAATCTCTAAGGAGATAATGATTTAGAATGGGCAATGGATAATAAGATTATCCTAAAATCAAAAGGATTTGGTTAATGTATCACATAAGGCAATAATGTCAAGTGAGAAAGATAGATACAAGGCAATATTAAGTATTGGCCACCATCTTATTGAGAGTCTCAAGATCAGTATATGACCATTGAAAATCCTATAGACCTTTTGGATAGAGTTGGGACTGATATATGATCACCAAAGAATGGTGTGATTACCAAAGGCTATATGTGATTGTAGGGATCTAAGAAATCCAGGACTATAAGTCCGTGGATGTGTCTATTGCTAGAAGAGCAAAATAATGACATACTGATAAGAAACAATGAATTAAGACCTCATAGATTAACCTCATTACCTGATGCCAATAAAGCCGTAGAGGATAAGAAAGAATCCAAAGAATCTAACCACGTCCATAGTAATAGACCACACGGCCGTGGCCGTGGTGGATGGAAAGGACGTGGTCGTGGCCACAATAACTCATCCGGCCGAGGGAACCACCATAACCGTGGACCCAACTTTGGCCATGGTCGAGGGCGAGGAAGCTGTGGTGTTACTAAACCACAACACTCGACCAAATGAGTATGCCATAGATGTGGAATGGGGAACCATTGGGCTAAGATATGTAGAACTCCCAAACGTGGTAAGCTCTATCAAGAGAGTGTAAAAGGGAAGAATCCTAAAGCCCATTTGGTATAAAGATGGTAAAGATAATTGAAAGAACCAAGTTGATAAATCTGAATTCGACATCAAGACATGATTCTTGTCCATATAAGAAATGGCCGAGGACAAGAACATATTTGTAGTGGATAGTGGAGCCACACAAAAGATAAGAGATATTTTCCTAAATCTCATAATGAAAAATGCCAATATTAGCATGATAGCGGGTATAACAAGTCTTATTGAGGGGCTATGGCCAAGCCCATATCTTATTACCAAAAGGACGCATTTTGAATTAAGTGATGCCCTACATACCCCCAGCTCAAAGAGGAGCTTATTGAGTTTTAAAGATATAAGATTGGATGGTTTCCATATTGAAACAAGGGGGTAAGGGAACAAAGAATTCCTAAATATATTTGAGTTCACCCAAGGACATAAGAAGGTCCTAGAGACTATACCCGCATTATCCACTAGTCTCTATTATGCTAAAACCAATATGATAAAAGCTAAAATGGCAATGAATAAGATGCTACAAGAGCATTTCACTTTATGGCATGACCGGCTTGGCCATCCGGGTCATAGTATGATGCGTAAGCTAATGATAAATTCAAAGGGGTACACCCTAAAAAGAAAAAAGAGTTATCCCAAATAATCTCACGTGTGAAGCATGTTCACAAGGGAAACTCATTATAAGGCTATCACCGGCTAAGATAAATAAAGAGACCTTAAACTAAAGACTATACGTCCAGATAATGCCGGTGAATACATGTCCCAAGCGTTTAATGACTATTGTATGTCCATGGGGGTAAGTGTGGAACATCCCGTGGCACATGTACATACACAGAACGGATTGGCAAAATCCTTCATTAAACGAATTTAATTAATTGCTCGCCCATTACTCATGAGGTCGAAGCTTCCAGTAGCCGCTTGGGGACATGCTGTTTTACATGCATCAGAGTTTATACGCATAAGGGCATCTAGTGAACATAAATATTCCCCAACACAATTATTAATGGGTCATGAGCCAGACATATCCCATCTAAAGACATTCGGGTGTGCCGTATATGTACCGATTGCACCACCACAAAGAACAAAGATGGGACCTCAAAGGAGGATGGGAATATATGATTCTCCCACCATTATTAAGTATCTAGAGCCAACTACGGGTGATCTATTTAAGGCTAGATACGCGGATTATCATTGTAATGAATCCAAGTTTCCTACTATAGGTGGAGAGACGAACAAGCTGGGCAAAGCAATAAAAGAAATATCATGGAATCAAACATCCTTGAATTGACAAGATCCTCGGACTCTGGCATGAGAATCAGAGGTCCATAAGATAATAAGTTTGCAAAAGCTAGCTAATGAATTGCCAGATTCCTTTGACCCAAAAGAGAGTTATCAAAACGTATATACCAGCTTGTAATGCACCAGTACGTATTGATGTCCACAAGGGAATCAATGAAATTGCTACCGAGTCTACGACACGAAAGAAACGTGGTAGACCATTAAGTTCCAAGGATAAGAATCCTAGAAAGTTAAAAGAAAGGTGCAAAAAGGAAACGAAATAAGGAAACCATACCAGACATGGAGATAAGGCCGGCCGGCTCTAAGGTACAGGTACCATATAATGTAGCTTGGGACGCCAAGCTGCAAAGTATTAAAGGTCCTGTAAATGATAAATCTCAAATCGATTGTCATGTCTGGAAGATAATGGAACATATAAGAAATGTCGACATAAGATGATTTTGCATGCAAGGTAGCACTATAAATATAAATGAGGATCAAGAGTCCACGTAGAGTGCACTCAAAGACTTTAATGATTAAATGGTACAAGACTATAAAACGTGGAGCTAAGAATTCAAGAAAAGGGATGTGTTGGGTCCGACCTTAAGGACACCATCCGAGATAAAACCAGTAGGACATAATAGGGTCTTTGTGAAGAAGAGAAATGAGAATAATGAAAAGCGTGAGATATAAGGCACGGCTTGTAGCACAAGGATTCTCACAAAGATCGGGGAAAGATTATGAAAAGACATACTCCCCTGTGGTGGATGCTAAGATATTTAAATTTTGCTAAGTCTGGCTATATATATATAAAAGAAAAGAATTGATTTGCGGCTAATGGATGTAATGCCTGCATATTTATATAAGTCCACTGGATAAGATATGAGATTACCAGAGGGTATTGAGCTCAAAAGATAAAGATAAAGATAAGAAAGGGTCTCGAGACCAATACTGCATAAGGCTGGACAAATTACTTTATGGACTGAAACAAAGTGGGCGTATGTGGTACAATAGACTAAGAAAGTACCTAGTCAAAGAGGACTATAAGAACGACCCCATAAGTCCATGTATATTCGTAAAGGAGTTTGCAAACAAAGGATTTGTGATAATAGCAGTATATGTGGATGATTTGAACATCCTGGGAACCTCTGGGGAAATCGCCCAAACAGTCAAATATATAAAGAGAGAATTTGAAATGAAAGACCTAGGCAAGAAAAATTTTTGTTTGGGATTGCAACTTGAGTACATAGATAATGGAATCCTTGTGCATCAAAAGGCATATACTAAAAGAGTACTCAAGGAAATTTAATAAGGACTAGGCCCACCCATTGACCAGGCCCAATGGTGGTGAGAAGCCTTAGATTGGATAGTGATCCATTTAGTCCTGAAATGCCATACCTCAGTGCCATAGGAGCATTAATGAAATTGGCTAGCCACACTAGACCAAATATTTGTTTGCCGTGAAACTCCTATCTAAATTTAGTTCATATTCAACCCAAAGGCACTGGAAAGGTTTGAAGGAAGGTTTGGTTAAGTTTTAAAGTCTATACTTCCTATATAATTGGGTTTTATTCTATACTGATCTAACCAAAGAAGGAAGTTTGCTTTGGTTTAGTGTGATTTGCTGATGCAGGATATTTATAAGATCAGATTATGGCATGGTCAATAAATAGGAACTACGTGTGGCTTGATCCCTTCAAAGGGTACGTAGGCAGCCTTCCTCAAGGCGCAGCTACTACTACATCAAAGACCATCATGTACGAGGATAATGCGGCCTGCATCGCACAACTAAAGGAAGGTTACATCAAAGGAGATAGGACGAAGCACATCTTACCAAAGTTCTTCTTCACGCATGATCTACAAAAGAATGGTGAAGTACAAGTGGTGCAAGTTCGTTCAAGTGACAATTCAGTCGACCTATTCACTAAAGCGCTACCGGCATCAACATTGAAGAAGCTCACGCATCAAATTTAGAATGCGGAGACTTAAGGACTTAAAGGGATGACCAAAACAGGGGGAGTAATGCATGCTGTACTCTTTTTCCTCACTATGGTTTTGTCCCAAATGGGTTTTCCTTATAAGGTTTTAATGAGGCAGCAACCCCCAAGCGCATTACAAAGATCCTTTGGCATCTACACGGTTATGTCATCCAAGGGGGAGTGTTATAAACCATATTCGGATGGACTCCATAACCGTGGGCCTAGTCCATGTTCTAGAAGATCCATGACTAAGTTCTAGAAGGCCCGTTCCAACGGACCATGAAGTAAAGACGGTTTAACCTTAGTCTTAATGGACTTTGTATTCCTAGCCCTAGTGGGATTTGTCTCCCCTATTATGTATATATATATAGGTGTAACATCTCTTCATAATCAATAAGAATCATGAGATTCATAACAAGCTTTCTTTTTTTTTCTCTTTTACCTTTTCTCCTTTTTCGTATTATTCTTTTGTCGTTTTGCTAAGATATTTTTTTTTGTAACGGTTTCCAAAGAGACGACTCTCAATCCCAAAAAAAAAAACATAATCACAAAAAAAAGGACAAAGAGACCTCAGAGAAGAAAGGCGATTTCTGAAAAAAGCTATGGCGGATCAACTTACTGACGAACAGATCTCTGAATTCAAGGAAGCTTTTAGCCTCTTCGACAAAGATGGAGATGGTGAGTCAATCTCTTCCACTAGGCCTTTTTCAATTTCTCTCATCGTACTAGTATTGTTTCCGTTGATGGATCTCCTTTTTTTCCATTTTTCGTCTTCGATCGATGCTTTAGAACGGTCACGGTGTGTCTCGTCTTATCCGAATCGCTAATCGCTTTAGATTTGATGTTATTGACCTGTTCGTACCTTCTCGTTTGCTGTGTTTTGATCTTTGACCGAGTACGTAGTTTCGATTTTCGATCTTCAGTCACTTTTTGTATATGATTGAATCTATTTAATCGTCTCCTCGTTGTCATGCTTCGTCGATTTGTTAGCTTGGATCTGAGTTTTTTTTTTTTTTTTTTTTTTTCGTTTCACACATTTTTGGTGTTTGCATCTTTGCTTCGAGGTTGCTTGATGAAGAATCGGTGATCGTTTGACACATTTTTGATGTTTGAATCTTTGCTTTTTGTTACGAATTTTCGATAAACTTTGATGTTTCTTCTTGATCTGTGTCTGGTTTGATGATAGGTTTCAAGGTCTTGATGTTGAGATTATTCTCTTGATTTCTGAGTTTGTTTGTTAGGCTAGTTGATCAAGGATTTGTGCTCTCTGAGCTAGGAGTTTGGTTCATACGAATTCACAATTTGTTTGCAAATAATTCTTAAATTGTCTCATGGTTGTATCATACGAATTGTTTTCTCATTTGCTCGAATTGTTTTCTCATTTGCTCTTTTAAGAGATAAACAAAACAGGTTCATGTGCTTTTGCATCTATTCATTGCTTTATGTGAAAGATCTTAGCTTACTTAATGACTCTTGTGTATCTATGATAGGTTCTAAATGTAATGCTCTGTGAATTGTGGTTTACACAGGTTGCATCACAACCAAAGAGCTGGGAACAGTTATGCGTTCACTAGGACAAAACCCAACAGAGGCTGAGCTCCAAGACATGATCAATGAGGTTGATGCAGATGGAAACGGCACAATCGACTTTCCCGAGTTCCTTAACCTGATGGCTAAGAAGATGAAAGACACTGATTCAGAGGAAGAGCTAAAAGAAGCATTCAGGGTTTTCGACAAAGACCAGAACGGTTTCATCTCCGCTGCTGAGCTACGTCATGTGATGACTAATCTCGGGGAGAAGCTAACTGATGAAGAGTTGAAGAGATGATCCGCGAAGCTGATGTTGATGGAGATGGTCAGATTAACTATGAAGAGTTTGTCAAGATTATGATGGCTAAGTGATTGATCAGAAAGGTTTTATGATGATTGTAATGTCTTTTTCTTTTTAATGCTTCTAGGAGTTTAACCAAGAACATTTGCATGATTGGTGAAGAAATTGGACTTTAAAAATTTCTTTTGTTATTGATTTACTTGTTTGTGACTTTTGTGTGTAATGGAAAAACATTTTAAGTTGGTTATGAACCGATGGATCCACTTGCTTCTTTTCTGGTTAGGTTTTTTGGTCACAAGTTGGTTCTGATGGTATCTATCGCTTTAACGGCCACAAAGGTTTGTAATCGATAGCGATAAGTGAGAATGCAATTTGTGATAATATAATAGAATATAAAAAAATAGTTCAGAAAAGATTATTATAAAAATGTAAAAAGCAATTTTCTTTGTAATAATTTTATAAAAAAATGTTTGAAGAAAATTATAGAAGATATATTTTGAATGCCAAAAACTTTTTTAGAAAAATCTGTCTTTATGATCTCATCTTATAATTAGATTTTTTCCAACTTATATTCATATTCATCATCAAAAATGGAAATCTCCAATTTTTTTCTCCATATTTAGAATTTTCTATTTTTAATTTACACTAAAATTTGGAGATTTACATTTTTGAATTGAAAATGGAGTTCTCCAACTCCAAAACACCAGACCAACAGGCAACCACCTAGAACCTATGGACCATCGAAACCGTTTTAAACAGACGGTTTGCTTTACTCTTTAACCGATTCATTCAACCATGTTAATATGAACCAATTACATCAAAAGTTTATACTATATCCAATCAAAATCTCAAGTTTCATACGACAAATAGGTCGTTGAAAATTTAATTATTGGTATAAAGTGTTTCTTTTGGCAACCAGTATAATAAGTGCTTTTCATTTTATGCTGAACAAATAGAAAAACGACACACGTAAACACATACAAAGGTTTGTATTTATGCCATTGGCCAAGTTACATTGGCGTGTGGGCGATGAAAACGAAGAATCTCTTTACTTGAAGACAAGTTTTTGATTAAGAAAATTCAAACAGTATTTCCAAATTTCCACACGTATTTGATACAACATTCAAAATATGATGTTAGTTTTTTTTTGTTTTTTTCATATCATATTAACACGGATAGAAATTGATGATTATGTAAAAGATGTTGGAAATAACATCAATTAATAAGAAACATTTATAAATAAAATAACTATCAATAAAATAAAATGAAAAATGGAGTGTGTCGTACAGTCGTAGACTAATAACAAAAATTATTCCTTTTTGTATAAAAATTGAAATTTATACGTTAATTCTAAATTTTAGAAAAGACGATATATGTGTTAAAAAGGTATTTTATCAACGTTTAAGATGTAGAAAGATACATCTAATTTATTTTATTTTTATCTAATACTAAGTATCCAATACATAAGCTTACGATATAAAAGTATTGCAAGAGCAAATAAATAATTTTAAAATGCAATGTTGTGGATTATATAGTTTTAGTTGGTTTATAGAGTAATACTAGTACAATAAAGTTTTTTTAAAACAAAGAATGAAAAGAAAAGTAAAATTTTATTAGTCTCCTAAATCTAGAGTATAAAGAATGATCTTCAGAGAATTCAAGTATTGTCATGACTCATGACCATGATTGACTCATATAGAGTAAGAAAAACAAAATTTATTATTGACCAACTGTCCTATATCTATGGAGTATATATAACAATTATTATATATACTAGTCACTATGACTGTGGACCAACTTGTCATATGTTTAATCAAAAATCACTTCTTTAAAAAACAACATTTATTATTATTGGTTAAAGAGAACACTCCTCTTGAAGCATAAAATAAGGAAAAAGTAAATAAAAATTTTGTGAGTAAATTAATTACTATATTTTTAAAAAGATGCCTCCAGCTCACGCAATCTTAACGCGTTTTGTAAAAACGCGTTATTACGTCACTCTCCTTCGCTTATATATACCATTCGTACCTAACTCTTCTTCTTCTCCACACAAACACTCTCGCCGTTTTTTTTTTTCTCTCAACCTCTCTTAAAAATTCTCAGATTCTCAAATCTAACAACAATGTCGTCGAAGAACGGAGTGGTTCGTAGCTGTTAGGTTCAATGGACGATATAAAAAAGTCTTCCAACGATTCGACAAAAACGGCGACGGAAAAATCTCCGTCGACGAACTCAAAGAAGTGATTCGCGCGCTTTCACACCAACAGCGTCGGAGGAAGAAACAGTAACGATGATGAAACAATTCGATCTCGACGGTAACGGATTCATCGATCTAGACGAATTCGTCGCTTTATTCCAAATCGGAATCGGAAGCGGAGGAGGAAACAATCGCAACGATGTTAGCGATTTGAAAGAAGCGTTTGAGCTTTACGATTTGGATGGTAACGGAAGGATCTCGGCGAAAGAGCTTCATTCAGTGATGAAGAATTTGGGAGAGAAATGTTCTGTTCAGGATTGTAAGAAGATGATTAGTAAGTTGATACTGATGGTGATGGTTGTGTTAATTTTGATGAGTTTAAGAAGATGATGAGTAACAATGGAGCTTGAAAAAATTTCGCGCGGAGATTTAGTTCGGACGGTGAGTGAAGATCGTTATTAGCAAAATTAATTTTCTAGGTTCTGTAAGCGACGGCGATTATTAGGTTTTAATGGCAAATCCTCTAGATGATTCAGAAGTTTCGAATTGTTTTTACTTTGTTTGTGGTGATTGATGATGATCATTGATTTTAACTATAAGGTTGTTTCTATCTTTTGCTCTCTTAATTACTAATCTCTATATTGATTAGTCTTTAATCCTTGTTTTCAAATCCGATACTAAAGATTAAATCAAAACTTAATTTGTAATCAAATTTGGATCATGGTTCCATACAATTTACCATAACCATAATACTATTACTCTCTTCAAGGTTCAAGGTTACTCCTACTTTTGATCATTGCGAGTAGCGGTTTCCCGATACGACTCGAGTTGTTGATGCGGCAATGCGCTAAATCGCAAGCGCAAAACGTCTTGAGCGATGCATATGGAGTGATTAAAACCTGCATTTTGAAGGTTGGGGATGATCTGTTTGGCAAAATTGTTCACTGCATACGGAAACCGAAACGCGATTCTTCGGCAACTTTATATCTTTCCGTTGCTTTCGACACAGATCCCTTTAACTTTACGACCTGCATAAACTAAACTAGTGATTGATTTTGATGAGAATCCATGTAAAAGCTGGTTTACTAATTTACTCTGTTTTAGACACAGAGTCTTACTGTGATTGTATTAGTTCTTATTTCACATCTGTCATTTGGCTTCTTGAAAAGCCTCTCTGCTTCAAAAGAAGAGTTACTGTTTCTTGTTGACATCAGATTAAAAGCATTGATGTTTCGAAAGTAAAGTTTTTGTTTCAATTCAGCTAACAACAATGAATCTGATTTTATTTTACCATTAATAAGGAGCAAAATGGAACAAAACTGAATGATAAACATTTGAATGAAACATATTACGGGTATAGGAGAATAAACATGGCTAAACATAAGCAAAACCATAGATATATTAATCCATTGGGATTGGTCCAATTACATTAACATCTTTCTAGAAACCGGTGGAGGTGGACCGCCGCCACGACATCTTTTTATTACTTCACATCCTGGTGTGTACGGATTCACCGGTTGTTCGGGTGGACAAGGACCCTGACGAGGATCACAAGGGATATCTCGTCCTATTCCTGGATAAAAATTTCTTTTCCAACGGTCATGTTCATGTTGCTTATGAACACACATGCTATGAAATATGTGTGTAACAATAATTAGCTAGGGTATTCTAAAGAGAGTTAATTATAATATCTACTTTACATAAGTGACATTGATTATGATTGATCCTTAATATGATTTGTGTTTTCTTTTTGTTGTATACGTGAAATATGTGTGTAACAATAAGGGGATGTATTGGAATTAGAAGTTTAGGAGATTTGGAAAGATTTGAGTGAGTTTTTAGGATATTTGGGTTGATTTGGTTGATTTTAAATTGTTATTTAGAAATTACTAAAGCTTTATATTAATCTTTGTTTTCAAATCCGATATACTAAAGATTAAATCAAATAACTAAACTTGTAATTAATTTTGGATCATGGTACCACACAAATTTACCAAAACCATAACATTACTCTCTTCAAGGTTTAAGGTTCCTTGCTAGTGGCAGTTTCTTGATACGACTCGAGTTGTTGATGCGGCAATGCGCTAAATCGCAAGCGAGACCGGAAACAAGTAAACAAAATGCCTCAGAAAGGTCTTGAGCGATGCATATTGAGTGATTAACTTCTTAATGTGATTGTCTTAGTTCTTATTTCTCATCTGTCATTGGCTTCTTGAAAAGCCTCTCTGCTTCAAGAAAAGAGTTACTGTTTCCATTTGTCATCGGATTAAAGCCTCTGCAGTTTGCGCTATCAGATACTGAAGTTGTAGAAGAAGAAGCATCACTTGAGCTTTTGCTAGTTGATTGAAAATTGGTACTCATTCTGATGCCTTGTCTCCCATTGATCATATCTGGAGCTTTCTCGGTCGCAGCGAATTCAAGTTCAATCTAGTACCATCAGTAATTGGAGTGAAACAGTTATGGCAAACAAAGGATCAACCACAAGTATTGAAACTACGTATACACCACAATGTTTAAGACAAGAGTTAGGAGACACTTGTTCTTGTTTCACTGTACATTTCTAGTCTTAAGTTTTAAAACTCACACTTACCTTGCAATTCTACTTTCTTCAACTACTGAAAAGAGACGAAATTGAGAGTGCTTCTCTCTTCTTCTGCAAATCTATTGCAACCATCAAGAAATGTACGCCATACAGGCGCATCTGCAGGGAAAGGCATTCCACGAATCAGATGCTCAGCTTCCTTCAGGTAACCGTTTCTGGCCAAAAGATCAACAGCACAACGATAATGATCCATTTCCGGTTCAATACCATAATCCTTCATTTTATGAAACAAATCCATTCCTTCTTTTACCATACCACCATGTCTGCAGGCAGTTAGCATAGAGATGAATGAGACACGATCTGGCTTAAAACCCAGAGATAGCGATTCCTTAAACATTTTAAATGCCTCATGTCCATATCCATGGATGCCAAGAGACGAAATCAATGTCGTCCATGTAATGAGATTCTTCTCCCTCGTTTCTTCAAAGACTTTGGTTACACTCTTAATGCTTCCGCATTTCCCATACATGTTAATCAATACATTGCAAACAAATGTGTCGGCGCTGCTGAAATCTGTTTTGAGGATTACACCGTGAATAGAACTCCCAAGGGTGAGGTCACAGAGATTAGAGCACAAACTTAAGATACTAACGTATGTGTAATTATCAGGGCGGACATTTGATTGTAGCATGTGCTTGAAAAGTTCGATAACCTCGCCGTGGTTATCAGAACGAGAGCAAGCTGCTATTGCAATGTTCCAAGATGCTGTGTCGGGTTGTTCTAGTGTCGAAATCAGCTTCACAGATTCATGGTACTGACCTGTTTTGCTATACATTCCAGCGACAATGTTCAATGAGACGACAGAAGATGGCCCGCTAGAACAATCCAGCAGAAGAAGAGCATCACTCATCAGTTGATTTTTGGCGTAGGATCTCATTAGAGAGCTTAACACATAGTCATTATCTTCATAGCCCATTCTCACAATTACAGAATGCAGCTGTTGTAACTCTATGACACAACAAGATTTAAGAGCTGTCGAAAGAGTATATTCAGTTGGCCTGAAACCCATTTGAAGCATTTGAAGAAACAAAGAAAAACAATTGGGACCATCTTTATAGGCATAACCCCAAAGCAGTGCATTCCAGCAAACAATGTTCTTATCACGTATAGAATCGAAGCATAGGCGGGAATCTTCCAGACTACCGCATTTAGCATATAAGTCAATCAATGCATTCCCCAGAAATCTGTCAGTTTCGCCGCCAATCTTGATTAGCGTGCCATGAATCTGGCTTCCGAAACTCAATATCTGCATATGAGATGAGGCACTAAGAACACTGACATATGTACCTTGGTTCGGGAAAAACCCATGCTCTGGCATGCTTACGAAGAGTTTGAGTGCTTTTAACGGGTTCTCACTTTTCGCTGTTGCACCAATTATTGCGTTCCATGACACTGTATCCCTCGAACATGCCTCTTTAAACATTCTCTCTGCCATATGTGTGTTACCACATTTTCCATACGCGCTGATAAGAGAGTTCACAATGGAAACTACACAATGTAACCCATTTTTCAACGCTGAGCAATGCAATTGTTTACTAATTTCCAAGTCATCTTCACAAGATACAGCCGACAAAGCACCCAAGAAAGAACTTTCAGATAAACAAGCCCTCTTCCCAACAAGCTCACGAAATAGAAACACGCATTCTTTGAGATAACCCCGACGCCCCAACAAAGACATCATGTGGTTCCATGTCTCCACGCTCTTCAACGGCATATCTTCAAAAACCTGTTCCGCCATGTCCAGCAACTCAAGCCTCCCATACAAACACAACAAACCAGTACCAACAAATGCATCAGCCATAAACAAGCCATGCTTCAAGCTCAAACCATGCAACTGAGTTCCATCACAAAGATCCAACGATGCACAGGACAATAAACCACACACTGTTGACTGATTCGGCAAATATCCAAAATACCTCATCTCAGAGAATACACCCAAGGCTTTCTCCGCATCCCCGGATTTGCTGTACCCACTAATGATCGTGTTAAAGGACACTGTATTTCTCTCAGGCATTTGATCGAACACTTTGGCTGCAACCGAAACTTCGCCAAGCTTCCCATAAAGACTGATGATGTTGTTGCAGACATAAACGGGCTGCTGAAGGGCAAAGCGTAACGTGATGGAGAGAGCGTGAAGAGCTTTGGTCCTTGCAAAGGAAGGAGCTTTTTTGCAGACATTGAGTAAACTAATTAGACGATCGTTGTGATCTCCACAACTCAGGCTCATGCAGGAGGGATACTCAAAACAGAAAACTGTCAATGGTAACAATGTGTTGGAATTGAGTCCTTGATTTAAACCTGCAAAAGAGAAAAAGCTTCAGTGAGAAGAACTGATGAAGATGAAGAAGAACAAAGAAGGAACGGAGAAGAAGAGGTCTTCGACAAAGAAAAGTCAACAAACGGTGAAAGTCAAAGAAGTAGTTGTTGGGCTTGCTAAAGTGGGCTACGTTTGAATTAGGCCCAATCAAATAATTTTTTTTTCAATTAAATATTTTTTCTATTTTGGAAAATTTGAATAAATAATTTGTCCATTATTTTTAGAGCAAATGTTGAAAAATAAAAAATAAGGTTATTTATTTAAAATTGAGAAAATCAGATAAAACTAATGGGCCGACCCTACAATTTGTAGGAATTAGGCTAATGGGCCGGCCAGTTGTGGTCTAAATGTTGACAAAAAAAAAAAAAAGATAAAACTAATTTTGACCAGTGAAGAATCTGTTAAGAATCTTCTATGAATGTGGATAAGTCTTAAGTCCTTGGCTTCTTAAGAATCTTCTATGCAGCAGCAACCAATTTCTTGCAGGTCTTTTTTTTTTTGGATTTTTCTTGTCCTTGATTTGCGGCACTTCCACTATTATACCTGCACCTTAGAATAACTCCAATGGAAACTACCACCACTTGTGTTTTGGGCTTTTATATAATATGCCCATGGAGTTTCCTCAGTTGCAATGAGAGGTTGACCACAATGTGGACAAAGTATAACCGTATTATGATAAAACACGACGTGACTGCATCTATTGCAGATTTTATTCCAAAAAGTATAGTCTCTAGCATTTTTATCCGCTTCAGAAGATGCTGGCTTGTGCAGATTTAATCGTTTCTTTATCCAACTAACAAGCTTATTACTTCTAGCTCCAACACTTGGATCCACACCGTCTCTAGCATTTTGATGACTCCCATTAGAAGATGTTGGCCTGTATGTATTTATCCAAATAGTAGGCTCTTATCACTGTCTCCAGCATTTTGATTACCATTATTAGAAGATGCAGCTGGTTTACGCGGGTTTGGTGGTTCTTGCATCCCACTAGAAGGCGGGTTATGTGGTGGGTTTGGTTGTTTCTTTATCTCGGTCTTTGCTTCTTTCGACTTCCTCCATTGATCATAAGAAGTTCTCTTAACCTTATCAGATAAAAAACACCAAGCTTCTAAAACCAGCTTAAAGGCGTCTTTCGCGCCATTAAGCTTGTTCTTGTCCGGATGAAACAAAAGAGCTAACTTCTTGTACTGTTTCTTCACTACTTCCTCATCAACTAAAGGATCTACCCTGAGAATACCATACCAATCAGCTTCTTCTCGATCATAAGAAGTTCTCTTAACCTTATCAGATATGAAACACCAAGCTTCTAAAACCAGCTTAAAGGCGTCTTGACTCAATGATACATTCTATGTGGTAATTGGTATTAGAGGAGCCACAAGAAGCCCAAGATATTGTTTCAAAGCTCATGTAATGACCCATGTAATTAACTAGGGTTTTTAGTAAGATAAGGATTGATATAAATAGTCATGTAAATGAGAACTTTGATGGTAATTGTGAGAGTTGTTGTAGAGACAACTCTTCTTCTTCACATTTATTGAATATCAATCTTGAATCATAGTGAATTTGGTGACACTATATATATTAAGCTATCGTCTTCCTTTACTTTCTTGCACTTTATGGAGCTATCTTATTTTCAATCTCGTTTATTAAGCTCTACAAGCTACAATAAGATTGCTTTGGATTTGCTCATAATTGGTTGGTTAGTTGGCTTTTAATAGTCACTAAATCAACTGATTTACTGGTTTCATTTCAATTGTTTTCTACTATGTGGTTCAGTTATGGTTCTGTATGAAATTGAACAAACTATATATGGACCAGATATTGATAAATAGTTCTATCAACCAAATACTGTTTATCAAACACAGTATTTGCAAACCATGTCATTCACAAACTCACCAGCATCGATTTCCCTTTGTGCTTCGACCGCCGCATCTTTTTTTTTTTTATGTGTTTTGGAACTGTTGAACAAATTTGTTGTCTCCGAGAAATACCGAAACCGGATATGCGATAGTTTCCTAAGTGATACTTTAATAAAAGAGTATTAATATATAATAATTTGAAATAAATAAATCTAAATATTAATTATCAAAATTTAAAATAAATATAATAAGAGAAGTAAAGACACATTCCTCTTGTTATCGTCATAAAGAAACTCTGAAACGTATAAAAGCAAGACTATGCAACTTCTTATCTCATATCTGTCCTTGGCTTCTTAAGAACCCCCTCTGCAGCCGCAAAGATTCCTTGTACCTCAAGCCTTCTTTTCGGTTTTTGATTTGCGGCACGTCCACTATTAGACCTGGCCTTTACTGACACAGAACAATTCCAAGTAAAAGTAACAGATGGCGAAGAATTTATCCGACAAGAAGAAGCGTTTTTGGTGCTTTTCTTTGGTTCTTTATTTTGGTCATTCCATTGACGTTGTCTAGGAATAGATGATGAAAGGTTGGCTCGCCTATCAAAACTTGTCCCTGAAGTTATCTCAGTTGCAATGAAAGCCTGACCACAATTTGGACAAATTTTTGCCTTATTAAGATTAGAACCCCTCAGATATTCACATTGTGTCTTGCATCAATTAGAAAGGTTTATTCTTGGTAAATGATGAAACTCAAGTATCCGGTGGAACAGGTTTTGTGTACTTCCCTTGACGAAAACTCTGTTTCAGACCGCTTCACAAAGCTTTATTCTTCCCAATTCTATCAACAAATCGAAAAGTTCGGGTACCCGATCGGGTTCGGGTTATACCCGATCGGGTTCGGGTCCCCGAACCAATAGAAAACTAAACCCGTTCGGGTTTCTTTAAATCACAATAAAAAATAAAAAAAAAAAATTTACCCTACGCGACACGGGAGAAACTCGACGCCGGAGTTCTTCTTCTTCTTCTCGATTTCTTCTTCTTCTTCTCACTCTCCTCTTGTCAAGTTTTTCCCAAATCTGAACCTCCAAATTTTAGGTAAACTCTATTGATCATTCTTCTCTTAATTTCTATGGGATAATATTGCATATTGATTTCAATGTAATTCAATAGTTCTATGTTGAATCTATGTCCAAGTTAATGGACCCAAAGAAGATTAGTTATTAGAAAAAGAGGAAGTGAGAGATCAAACGTAACATATGAGTGCTTTTTACTGGTGTCTATTGTTAAACTATCATCTTTGTTGTTAAACGTAACAAGTAAACAGAACAGTTTTGAGACCGAGAACTCTATTGTGTGATTTGAGTGCTTTACCGATGTTTATTGTTAAAATTTGTTGTTAAACTATCATCTTTGTTGTTGTTATATGTTGTTCTCCAATTATTTATGATAATTACTTTAGCATTCAAGCAATCAGTATATTGTACCATAAGAACCCGGCTATTTGATGATTACTTATCTTTTTTTTTTTTTTTTTTTGTAAGGTATGAAAAAAGAGTATCCAAAACGTCTTTTTAGGGATGGAAGTGAGACACAGGTGCAGCAGATAAATAATAGCTGCAGAATGTCTATCATGACAAAAATAAAGACTGCATTGCCGGTTGGTTTGGATGGAGATAATAATGAATCTGATAATAGCCACGCTCATGGGATGAAGAGGAAGACAAAGCATGTTGATCATGGTGCAGAGACACGAAAAAAGAGGTTGCTTTGCGAGCGTGCATCAACATCACATGTATCTTCTTTTGAAGACATGAAGTCTTTTATTAAAGACACTTGTTCCAATAGTTTTGGAGACAATATTGATAAGGGATTTGTGAAGTTAGAGGATGGCGTCTCAATAATCAAGGATTTCATATCACCATTTAGAGGTACGAATTCTTGTGAACTTCTTCATCATATGAGTACGCAACACTTCCTTCACATTTCCACTGGACATCTATCTCGAAAAACACAATTCGTCGACTTCGATCCTCCACATGATTTGTCTCGCGAAGGTGTCAATCGCTTCACACCCTTTAATAGAGCACCGTATGTCAGAAACCCGGGTAAAAATGAAAAAGATGCTATATTGGTGTTTGTTTCTGAAGATAGATGGAATGCAATTGAGGCATGGAGTAGAAATCCTAGGTAAGTCATTCGTTCATTTATCTCTAAAATTAGCCGAATTTAGCTACTGATTTAGAATTTATATTTATAATATCATATTATATATTTGTTAGTTTTTATTTGTATTATGAAATTTGATGTTACTAACACTCTAAGGTTTTAATTTTCCAGAAGCATGAATTTTGGTCCAGTAGTTATTGATCATGCATTACTGACTCGAATAATTGGACAAAAGCAATGGCTTAGGAACCAGGTGCGTTTAAATAACACAATTTTTAACTGTCGGAGCATGGTGTGGTAAATCAATTTTTACTGATTTTTTTTTTTTTTTTTTTTCAGGATATGGATGCTACAATGTATTTATTTCGGGAGAATACATCTCTAGGTCGGTTGAAATCAGAGCGTGTTGGTTTCATGGACTGTATGTTCAGCGTGCAAATCAGAGAAGCGTACAAGAAGTTTTTAGCAGATAAAAAAAATCACACGTGGGATAGCATGATACTAGCTTACGCGAACGGTGAAATGCCTGCTCACGGAAAGACAAGGAAAAAATGGGCTTTGGATTTTGACAAGATTTATACTCCCGTGTTGGTCAACAATAATCACTGGATAGCGCTGTGCATTAACTTCGTTTTAAGAACAATTGAAGTGTTTGATTGTTATGGTAACAACTACGAAAGACAGGTGGAGCCATTCGCAATAACCATCCCTTGGATTGTGAAGGAAATTCAGCCAAAATCCTATGGTAAAAATCTACGTTTATCTCCATATTCCATTATCCATGTGACGGTGCCGCAAGGACTCAATAAATCACATTCTGACTGCGGCGTGTATGCGCTCAAGTACATTGAGTCTCATTTGCTGAAACTAGGAACCGATTTGATAAATGATGATAACATTATGGAAGCGCGCATGAGAATTGCGGTTGATCTATGGGAAGCAGCATCGGTCCTGTGTTCATTGAGTGAATGGCGAAGTTTGAACCTCCAGCATTGCCTTCACATTATGTAGACATTGTTTGAGACATTGGTGTTTTTTTGGTTTTATTTAACACTTATTACTTTAGTAGGTTTGGATTATTTTAGAGTATCACATAGAAAATTTTTAGCTACTTTTTGGATTATGAATTTTAGGATTTGATGAATTTTTTTTAGGAGAAACCAAATTTTTTAACGGGAGAAACCACCATGTTTTGGACATTTATAACTTTGATTATAACGTAAACTCAAACGTACGTAACAGTGAAGTAAATCACGAGACCATGTTCCGTCTCTCTCCCACAATAATTATGAAAATCAAAATCACTTGTAGAAACTACACAGTAATCTCAATTCTCATTAATTAACCAAAAATTCTGAAATTGAAAACCAAATTTGTTACGAGTCATGAAAAACCAACTAGTTTCAAACAGCAAATCCTGATAGGAAAACAGTTATGGAAAACAAAGGATCAACCACAAATATTGAAACTACGTATACACCACAATGTTTAAGAGAAGTTAGGAGAACTTGTTTTGTTTCAATGTACATTTCTAGTCTTTAAGTTTAAAAAGAAATTAATAATATATCATAATAAAGGTATAAAAGCAGGACTATGCAACTTCTAAATGTGATGAGTCTTACTACTTTATCTCACATATGTCCTCGGCTTCTATGCAGCAGCAAACAATTTCTCGTGACTCCTCGAGTCCTTTTCTTCGATTTTTCTTGTCCTTGATTTGCAGCACTTCCACTATTATACCTGCACCTTAGAATAACTCCAATGGAAACTAAAAGATGCTGAAAATCTATTTGAATAAGTACCACTACTTTCGGCTTTTTCCCCTGGAGTTTTCTTAGTTGCAATGAGAGGTTGACCACAATGTAGACAAAGTATGACCGTATTAAAATAAAACATGTCGTCATTGCATCTATTGCAGATTTTCCAAAAGTAACGTCTCTAGCATTTTTATTCCCTTCAGAAGATGCTGGCTTGTGCGGATTTAATCGTTTCTTTATCCAACTAACAAGCTTATTACTTCTAGCTCCAACACTTGGATCCACACCGTCTCTAGCATTTTGACGACTCCCATTAGAAGATGTTGGCTTGTGTATATTTAGTCGTTTCTTTATCCAACTAGCAAGCTTATTATTACTTGTTGCCCCAACACTTGGATCCACACTGTCTCTAGCATTTTGATTACCATTATTACAAGCAGGTTTACACGGTTTGGTGGTTTATGTATCCCACTAGAAGCCGGTTTATGTGAGTTTGGTTTCTTTATCTCGGTCTTTGCTTCTTTTGACTTCCTCCTTTGATCATAAGAAGTTCTCTTAACCTTATCAGATAACATACACCAAGCTTCTAAAACCAGCTTAAAGGCACCTTCCGCGCCATTAAGCTTATTCTTGTCCGGATGAAGCAAAAGAGCTAACTTCTTGTACTGTTTCTTCACTACTTCATCATCAGCTAAAGGATCTACCCCGAGAATACCATACCAATCAGCTTCTTCTCCTCCTTTTGATGCAGATTTGCAAACATCGATCATCATCAACACTTGCTTCATACCATCAAGTTTTGGATACAACTTCTGAGCCTTGTTAATGAATTTCTTTGCCCCATCGTAATCTTTATCCGAAAGTTTTCTTCTCAGCAATGTCCATTGCCCTTCTAGCTTCATCATCCTTGTTATATTCCATATCGTTAAGAGAGTTTTCTTCTCTACAAAAACAATCGGAGAAAAAAATAACAAGAGGCATAATCGCTCTGCCTATGGACAAGAACTACATGTTCCTGTAATGCAATGGTATTGTAGGTTTTATCATGGGGAATTTTGAAACCCTTTTGTACGGTTATGCCTATTAACATCGTTCAAATAACAGAGAAGAACTAAGGGTCAATGACATGAGAAAATCAGAAATGAAGAAAGTAGTGGCACTTGAAGAAAAAATGTATCAAGAAAGAAGAAGAAGAAGAGAGAAGAAGAAGAAGAGAAAAGAAGAAGAAGAAGAGAAAGAAGAAGAAGAAGAGAAGAAGAAGAGAAGAAGAAGAAGAAGAAGAAGAAGAAAGAAGAAGAAGA